>CALYDF020005929.1:0-13962 GCA_944474145.2 Dicrocoelium dendriticum | reverse complement strand
TTTTACTAATACACCTGAGATGGCTCGGTCATGTGTGACGCATGGATTCGACTCGGATACCGAAACAACTCTTATATGGTCAACTGAGTATTGGGAAGCGGCACGTGGGGCAACCAAAGTTACGTTACCAGGACATGATCAAAGTGAGTCTCACACGTTCTAATCTTGATTGCAGATCATGGGAAGCGAAAGCGGTTGATCGGCGCATATGGCGCGATCTCATCCCGGAGGCATCTGCTGAAGTGTGGGAGAAAGCCCTCATGCATGCAGAGAAGAAGCGACAAGTTCGGAAGCGGCAAGCACCGATGGATTATAGTTCATCGACATCGAGTGCATGGTGCTGTATCACATGCGGTCGCGAGTGCCTAAATCAGGCAGGCCTAGTTAGCCATGAGCGAGTCACTCGGGACCACTACCGAAGCGCCGACGGGTCCTGCAGAGAACGTAGGCTGAACCGGCGCAGCGTTTGTAGGTAAGCTGCATTCGATTTATAAGCGCGTGCTTGCATGCTAAGTCTATTTAGTTCAGTTGGTGGGTTTTCATTTTGTCCTAATGCCTTTATTTCCCATATAAATGCCAACTAACACTCTCTTCTATACACTTGCACACGTCGCTTAAGCCACTTGTAGTTATTTCGATAACATTTTCGTGTTTGTAGCATTTCCTTAAATTGAACCTCCTAACCTCTTGATTTTACCTCGTATACTTTTGTAAGCGTATTCTTTTGTAAACAACTTATTTCATATGCTCACTAAGTTAAGATTTATGTCACCGTTTGCTTGCGTGCTAAGTCTGTTTATTTCAGGTGGTGGGTTTCCAATTTGTCCCAATGCTTTGCTTTCTCATATAAATGTCTACCCGTACTTTCTTCTATAAACTTCCACACGTCACTTAAGCCAATTCTAGTCCTTTCCGAAAACATTTTTGTGTTTGTGGCATTTGCGTAAAGTTTGCCTTCTGACCTCGTGAACTTATCTCGCATTCTTCTGTAAACGACTTAATTCAGATGCTCATTACTTTAACATATATGTCACCCTTTCCTAGTGGGCCATGAGCAAGGCCACTCGGGACCACTACAGAAGCGACGACGGGTCCTGCAGAGAAGGTAGACAGCACCGGCGCAGCGTTTGTAGGCACGCTGAATTCGATTTACTAACCGCGTGCTTGCATGCTAAGTCTTTTTATTTCAGGTGGTGGATATTTTTCTATTTTGCCTAAGTGCTTCTCTTTCTCACGTAAATATATATATATATATATATATATATATATATATATATATATATATGGTTGGCGGCATCCGGTTCGGATTTGCCAGTCAATGTGGCCAGCCACAGGACGCCTGTAGCTACAGAGGGAACATGGATGGTTTGCGCTGCACCACCGACAGCTCCATCCACACACCCCATATCCAGTGGAAACCCGAAGGAATGAGACCGGGAGGCATGTGGATGAGAGCCACGTTTCATCAACGGAGCCGGCCCACACTCCTTCACAGGCAAACACAAGCACGCTGTAGTTGGGAATCAAGTGCACACATGGCGGTGGCTGAAGCGTACTCTACTCCACACTGAGTGCGGGGAACCACAATGACTGTGCACCCCGTCCCCTCCAGCAACGACCAACCGTATTCTAGAGCCAGTATGGACGAGGTAGTGGGTAATAGAGAGGTAGGCACCATGTCAACATGCACATCAGTCGCAGCCACACCGGTGATATCAAACAACAGCCAATCACTTGTGTGAAAGATAACAAAGGAACGAAATCGAGTAATGCGTAAGGAAACAGTGACATAAATCTTAAATTAATGAGCATATGAAATAAGTTGTTTACCAAAGAATACGAGGTAAGTTCACAAGGTCAGGAAGTATAGTTTAAGGAAATGCTACAAACGCGAAAATGTTATCGAAATAACTACAAGTGGCTTAAGCGACGTGTGCAAGTGTATAGAAGAGAGTGTTAGTTGGCATTTATATGGGAAATAAAGGCATTAGGACAAAATGAAAACCCACCAACTGAACTAAATAGACTTAGCATGCAAGCACGCGCTTATAAATCGAATGCAGCTTACCTACAAACGCTGCGCCGGTTCAGCCTACGTTCTCTGCAGGACCCGTCGGCGCTTCGGTAGTGGTCCCGAGTGACCTCGCTCATGGCTAACTAGGCCTGCCTGATTCAGGCACTCGCGACCGCATGTGCTACAGCACCATGCACTCGATGTCGATGAACTACAATCCATCGGTGCTTGCCGCTTCCGAACTTGTCGCTTCTTCGCTGCATGCATGAGGGCTTTCTCCCACACTTCAGCAAATGCCTCCGGGATGAGATCGCGCCATATGCGCCGATCAACCGCTTTCGCTTCCCATGATCTGCAATCAAGATTAGAACGTGTGAGACTCACTTTGATCATGTCCTGGTAACGTAACTTTGGTTTCCCCACGTGCCGCTTCCCAATACTCAGTTGACCATATAAGAGTTGTTTCGGTATCCGAGTCGAATCCATGCGCCACACATGACCGGGCCATCTCAGGTGTATTAGTAAAAGTATGCAGTCCACTGCATACTTACCACACTGTCGCAACACTTCTCTGTCTGCAACTCTGTCGCCCCAAGTGATGCCCCAAATTCGTCGCAGAAACTGCTGATGGAACCGCTCAAGATATCGCACATCCCGCCGATGCATCGTCCACGTTTTACTGCCGTATAGAAGAACGGACAGTACCATGGATTTGTACACCATCAGCTTTGTGCCAATTGTAAGCTGATGGTAGTTCCACACTCGGTGCTCAAGCTTCCCGAATGCCACCGCTGCCTTCGACACGCGATTACGCAACTCAACATGTAGCTGCTGGTTAGTGGACATCACACGTGGAGTATGCAATACAAGTCTGGCAGCCGTGGCTGAGGAAAGACCTCTCTGATTTAGAGAAACCTCAACGACGCGCAACGAAGAACGTGAAAGGTTTAGGCCAGTTACGCTACGAAGACAGACTGAGATCGCTCAGGATATTTAGTAGTCAATATCGAAGACTACGGGGAGATTTGATTTTGGCTTATCAGATTCTGACAGACCCCAATCATACCTGCCGCCATCTGCTGGAGCTCAGTAACAACAACAACAACCTGAGAGGCCATCATTTGAAGCTGGCAGTGCAGTACAGCCGTTTGGAATGTCGACGGAATTTCTTTTCCGTGCGTGTTTGCCAAGCCTGGAATGCTCTCCCAGAATCTGTAGTCAGTGCACCCAACCTGATCGAGTTCAAAAATCGAGTTGATAATGCCCTCACTTCATTGCAATATCTCCCATAGTACAGTCTAGTTTTGAGAGATCCAAAATCCATACTTTAAAAATAATTTTCCCCCACGCAAATTTCAACAGTGGATGTATATTTGGACGCTTCAAACTCAAACACTTTGCGCCATGCGAATTTCAAGGAGCAGTGACTCTTTTAACCAAATACTCCATGCCTCATGATTCCCTCCGAGTTATAGTGGATTATTATTTTGACACTTCAAACTCGGTGAGACCACAAGCTTGTAGTGACTCGTTGTTAAACGATTTTACTGAATTGGTTTCCATTGAATTTTCCACACTTCTATGATTTTCGCACTGATCACCCTACGGGATTTGTCAAGCTTTAGCTTTTATACCCGCATAAATCCAATGTTCCATTGTTCCATTGTTCCATCACACTCCCAAGGTAGCTGAAGCGGGAGGCGGTTTCCAATACTTCAGCACCAATGCTGATTCACGGCAATATTGAAGATGGCACCTCCGCTGAAGGCTGAAAGAGACAAAGAGTTTTGCTTGTGTTGATGGTGAGCCCGAATTTAGCCGCTGTCGAAGCCAGAGCATTAGTCATATGCTGCAACTCATCTGCGCTGTGTGAAAACAACGCACAGTCGTCAGCAAACAGCAACATACAGATAGTTGTCTCACAGCCTAGAGTTCTCGCACCGAAACGACGGAGGTTCAGAAACCCACCATCAATACGGTGCTCCACACGAACACCGTAAGCACAAGCAGCATCAAATGCACAAGATAACATTGCATGAAGATATATATTAAACAGGGCATGAGCCAAGACACAGCGTTGCTTCACACCAGAGACAACTGCAAAGTCATTCGAGGTCTCTCAACTCAGTTGCACTCTCGCTCGCATACCACTGTGCAGACATTCAATTAAACTTACAAACTTACGCGGGAAACCAAACTTACCCAACGCCAGCCACAATGCCTTGCGGTTCACCGTATCAAATGCCTTGGTGAAATCAACAAAAAGCGAGTACAATGGCTGGTGTCGTTCTCTGCACTTCTCCTGCAACTGACGAGCCGCAAACACCATATCTATAGTGCTGCGACCCGAACGGAATCCACACTGTTCTTCCGCCACTTTAGGTTTCACAACCTGACTGACGAGGCGGTTGAGCAGGATTCGGGCAATCACCTTGCCCACACAACTCAGCAAGTTGATAACACGATAATTCGTGCAACACTGGTTGCTACCTTTGCCCTTGTACAGTGGTAGCACAAGGGCATCTTTCAGCTCAGCAGGCACCTCCTCCTCAATCCACACACGTTGACCCAAGTGGTGCAGCGCAGTCAACAACGCGGGTCCGCCGTGTTTCAATACTTCCGGCGGGATCCCGTCGGCTCCGGCACATTTGCCGTTTCGCAGCTGAGCAAGTGCTCTCTGCGTCTCATCCAGTCTTGGCGTATCCGCCAGATTCGCCTTCACATCGTGCTGATTCAGGCCGTTCAATGTAGGCCAGTCGATCTCTGAACAGTTGTTCAAGAGACCGTCAAAGTGTTTCCGCCAGTTCTGCATTATGTCTGCAGTCTGAGTGCAGGGAGCGCCTGAACTACCATCGATCAGCGTCCTCAGCGGCTCTAATCTCGGTCCATACACCGCCTTCAAGGAGCCAAAGAATTCCTTGTGTTGACGGCGTTCGGCGTAGCATTCCATCTGCTTTGCCTTCTACGTCCACCATGCATCTTTTATGCGACGGAGCTCTCGGGTCAGTCGCCGTCGAAGTTTGCGTAATTGACTCTTCTTCCCCAAGTCACTGGGATCTGCAGCAAGTGCAGCAAATGCTGCATTTTTCTCCGACACCAATGCGCCGATCGTCGCATTGTTGTCATCAAACCAATCAGGCCGCTTACAGTTTGTGTGCCCGATGGTCTCCTCGGCAGCAGCTGTCACCTGATCGCGAATGTGGTGCCACAGGTCGCCCACTGTGGCTATGCAGTCCACATCACACAGGCGTGCCGCCATCGCGTTCTCCAGCTCAGTACGTTTCGCCACAGCACCGAGGGAGAGAATGTTAAACTTACGCCGGTTCACGGCGGGAGTGCAATACACAGATTTACGAAAATATATGTACAGTTTGGTCCGCACCAACTTGTGATCAGTGCGACACTCAGCTCCACGCAGTACACTTGTCATGCGCACTTCACGCATATCACGCTGACGTACAGTGACATAGTCGAGCAGGTGAGCGTGACCACTCCGTGGGTGCATCCAGGTTGCTATATCACTCGCACTCAGTGCAAACCGAGTGTTCGTGATCGCCAGGCCGTGATTAGCACACAATGAGAGCAGCCTGCCACCATTCGCATTCGCTGAACCAATGTCATGCTCACCGATAACATCTGTCCACACCGATGCATCATGCCGAACGCGCGAGTTGAAATCACCCAGCAGAAATAGTCGGTCACTCCTCGTCACAGACCGTATCACGGAGGATAGCTGAGTGTAGAAATGTCACGCGTGTCATCAGGATAACACATGGTCGGACCGTACGTGATTATAAATTAGCAAACTTACATCTTCCAAGTCGTAGGCGAACAGTCATCAGTCGCGCGCCGATGCCTGTTGGTTCACCCACCAGCTGGCCATGGAGGCGATCGGATATTGCAAATCCGACCCCATGTTCACGTGGTGCTGAGGCGGCGTTGCCCACCCAGTAGAATGTGTAGGCAGCACCTGCTTCATGCAACTTACCTTGCTCAGCGAGCTGGGTTTCATTGAGCGCTGCAATATCGATGTGGTAGCGCTCCAGTTCCATCGCGACCAGTGCAGTGCGTCGCTCCGGGCGCTCGCTGGAGTTCCGGTCCAGTAGTGTGCGCACGTTCCAGCACCCGATGCTGAGTGTTTTGCGCGCAGGCATGCGATTGCATTGGTGGGCAATCGCACGCGAGGTGGTCGTTGTGCTTCGGAGGTTTGCTTGACGGACTCCACCCGGAGCCTTTGGCTCAATAGCCTGACCCACAAGGCAGTGGGTGATTTGGAGGTTTGCTTGAGGTACTCCGCCCGGAGCCTTTGGCTCAATAGCTTGTCCCACAAGACAGTAGGGTGCAGATCCAGCTCGGGAATGTGATTGCAGACAGCTTGGGATCTGTTTGACGGCCGTCACACGCAGTCTTGGAGGTACTGGAACAATTATTATATGTTTTGCGACCGTTGTAGGATACGCACCTGCGACCACGGCCAGACGCAGGTAGGTTTTTGCCGGGTTTGCACCAATTTGACCATGGGCTGCCTGGCTTGAGGCGGAGGTGTCCTCCCACCGTCAGAGACAATGCATGGCACTCGTGCTCTACGCCAATCGAGCGGTGAGCTTATAACCCGTTGACCTGTTGTCTCCCATGGCTATGTTTTACGGGAAGAGGGCCATCGACCAATTCCTAACCTCCGAAGTGGATGGACTACGATACTACCAGGGCGCCCACTCCTGACAGGAGAACGACTAGGATCCTCAGCCAAAGCCTTCGATTAAATGAACACCCGAAATGCAGCGGGTCTAGCACATGGTGAGTTAGCCGACTCATGCGGATTGGTGTCCTGGATCTTAGCAGGGAGTAGGGCGAAACCCAACTCCCACCTAGCGGTCGCCACGTGGAGGCGCCCAGGACATGAGCCAATGTCACAACAGTGGCAGCAGCGGGTAGACCATCTGTCAGGATCTAGCCACAAGCAGCCTCAGCGCGCCATAGACTCTCCTGCCTATATATGCATACACAGACATATATATATATATGTACATATATATATATATATATGTTTGGCTAAGGAACTTCCCATTCCTATTCCGGACCTAATAACACATCGCCGTGAGCAGCGGTTAATTGAAGCTCTTTTGCAACTACCCATAGGTTTACTTTTCCAGAAAGGCTCGTGCTTCTCTTTGCAATGTGTCTATAGCTTTTAACAGAAGTTGAGATGGAAGGTATCTTCGATTACTGCGCCAAGTTGCCAACACACCGTAGCTGTTTCTTTTATGGAACCACGAGTTTTAGAATCCTTGTCCGTCACTGTTTCAGTTCGCATTTACCGACCTCTTAGCTGCTTCGGGAACGAAGATCTGGCACGCTACGGATGAAGCATGTGTGTTGGCAAATTTGTTATCTGTGTTCTTCTGCTACTTTCCTTCTCGATTTTTGTGTGCTCCAATGGAGGTCAGGATAGACGTATATCCTATGATATTCGTGTTTCAGCGCACTTGCAGAGAGTAATGCATTTTCTACATTTGTGGTGGAAACATATGTCACATTACTATGTCGTGCGCCACGGTGGTGTGCAAACTTTGGGTTACAAGTGACTTGTGCTACTTTTGTGGGTTTGTTTCTGACGCTCATCAAAGTGCACAATGAGTTTCACTAGAGTTGGCCGTCCGCCAACTCACCCCGCAATATGATGGCAGTAGATTGGGAGACATTTACGCACATAGCGCTCAAGTTGTTGTTGTTGGATCCTTTAAGTTTTACACTGCAACCTCAGGTGGTCTCAGTCATTGCTATGAGCCAGGTTACATTGGTCTACACTGTAAAGTCCAAAAGGAACTTTGTTGTATCCCTCAAATCGCTATTTGATATTGTACTGCGGTCGCTGTCGCGCTAGAGACGTCATAATCGGCGAATATGCAATATTACCACCTGTCAATGCTTAAGTTTACGCAAAACATTCTCCTTGACGATCCGCACGAACCTCGAGCAGCAGATGATCGGACCGGTCCAGTCTTGAGCGGCACTGTGTAACACGGAGAGATTGAAGTGAACACCTCAGCGCATTTGTAACCTGTGTGATCTCCATCAGCTCCACAAGTCCGACTTTATATACAAAAGGTAGCACCTCTAGTGCAAAATATTTTACTGCACTTCTTGTTTATTTATCATTCTACCTGGTAACCCTACCGAAGGCAGTTACTTTCCTGTCCCTATATCGGTTTCGTCCAAATATTGCTACCCGTGCTTTGAGGCTGTCAGTTAGGTTCAAGAGCAAATATTAAAGAAAACACAGACAGTTTGTATTGGGTACTTATTCTGGCATGCGCGATTCCCATCATTTGGCGAAGATGGCTGGTAGGCTATCCCAAAAACCAGACACATGTACGTTTGTAGTATGATTATTCATGTGTCTCTATCCAGTTTGTCGTAGCTCATGCTTAGAGAATGAACTGCCCGTCAAGTCCCAAGCGTATTTCTTATCCCAGTTCAACTGTACCTGTGGTACTAGGCATCTTGGACCTACGACCAGGTGTTCGTCCTGCATCACTAAGAAAAGATATGGTAAAATCCATCAGCCGTATTATTTACAACATTGAGTTGGCACTGGACATCAAGTCCAGATGTGCGATTAGTTTAAAGTCGTTTATATCATCCCTAAACGTCAAGATTAATATTTGATCAAACAAAAATTGCCCTATATCTGCTTGTACAAAACTGACCATACCTTCTTTAGTGTGCCGCGTGTAAGATCGAGAATATAGACGTTATTTTATTTATGTGTTTAGCCAAAACGGCTCAAGAAACATAGATTGACCATGTTTGAAACCATTTCAATCAAGGTTCTAAAAACCGGAACTTTGCAAACAGTGCACATTGTTACAGGCTCTGAAATTACCTTGACCACGAACTTTCTCCTTTGTTTCATCTCGGCCTTCAAGATTAACACGTGACCAGCCCTGAGTACGTGTGCTTCCTCATGCGACAATCAGATTGATCACACCATTGATTTATTTTTCATACTGCCTGGTCAATGAGTTGGTTGCTTTCTTTATAGTCTTTTAACCTAACTAGACAAGCCTCTACGAGGTTTATTCCATCCAACATTTCGATTTATAACACTTTATACGCCCGATGAGAATGAGCAAACAGACTATTCTTTGCTCATTTGCTGACCTAGAAGTAGAATCAACCAGCATGCATGTTTATGAAGAAGCAAAAATATGCTACAGTGTAATGCACTCACACCAAACATGCCAAACAAGCCCCTTCACAACATGCATGAGTAAAGTCAAGTGAGCAATACTTTCGGTGCACTACTTATGTACGTGGTCTCGGAATGCTCACACAAAATTATCATGGTAATTCGAGTAGACTGATAAGAGACCAAGAGAAACTACTCATTACGCCGGCCTACCATGAATGACATTTGCTCAACTCGATCAGTCAGACTTTTCTCCAATAACGAACTTGTATGTGCGAGCTCACACCGTTACCAGCGGGAAAATATCGACCTCAGGCGGGATGGCAATCAAAAAGTTGTGACGCTTGCAACCCCCATGTGACAAGAGGTTGAAAAACGTCCTTTTTGATTACATGGCATCGACTGTGCACTAAAGTGCTAAGATCTGAATAAACCGAAGAACCACCGCTCGCAGAAACATGGTGAAAGGAAGGACTTCGAGAGGTCTCCAGCATTGTCTGGGATGTCACCGCGACTTTCACTCTCTAAATGTATGCTAAACATGTAAAGCTTTACCGAAGGGACCGCTACCGCAACGGTGGTAACGTTCAATCGATGACTCCACGTCGCGTCTGTACAATATTGAAACCAAGTGTAAAATGGATTGCAAAGGGTCCTGACCTAGATGACCCTCGCATGTATTGTCATCAACTATCGAATCCTAAGAGGATAAACAAACACCACTCACGCTTACCAACATCGGTTCCAAAATGACTTATTGGTCTGGCATCTAAATATCTTACAGTAACCCTACAGTAAGTTTTCAACTGCAGGCAGGGCAGCCAACATGTGCTAACACGGTCGCGTACGAAAACTAAGAGTATCCTGCTTTCCCGTTGCGAGCAGTATAGTATGAAAGTATGAAAGTTATTTCCATGCACCCCCTGTTTCGAATAGATCAGACGAGCTCTTACACAACGGCAAGTAATGTCCAATTATACATTATTATAATAAGCCAAAACGTAGTGTTTTCCTCAACGTTAATCTTCCGTGAATATTCGATCTGTTGGTTTTTTTTCTGATGTAATTTGAAGATTCCCTTTTCAATCGAGCAAGACAAGGTCATTGGGTGAGCAATCGCTTTCAATGATTCATCTTCAAATCATTATAGTATGAAGTAAAATCGATCGTTTATTAACTTACAACGATAACTGAACCACGCGTAGATGGGTTAATTGCGCACTACGGAGTTGGACCTGAGGCAGTTGACCACTGCGTCTTCCGTTTGTCGGTGCCAGGGAAGCTAAAGTGCACGGAATAATGACTATTTCGAACATAAGCAGAGGTTAAACAACCAAATGCAAACTGCTTTGGCTGTGGCAAGTGTACGGAAGCGTTGAAATTTCCACCGGTGCAGTGGAACCTTGTACATTATTCTAAAAGCATGTTTTAGATCCACCTGATGCCCAATGTCCAAAATATGGGCCAGAACGGAGCTGCTAATGACCCCAAAGCAACCGTGATAAAACCAACGTGGGCAGCGTACGTTCACACGTTATTGCAAGTGCCGCACCGTTCGACCGATATACGCTGCGCCACGGGCTCACTCAATGGAATAATGGTATGGTAGGGATAAAAAAGCCAAGACTTGACAAGTCTCATGAGATGGTTTTGGAAATAAAGTAGTTCAAAAATGTTATACAGAAGCGAACTGATAAACAACCATGGATGCGGTCAGCATTGGCAACCTGTCCTTGTTTCGTGAACGAATATGTGGTTCAGTTGAAAAAGTGCATTTCAATGCGAATGTTGCGATGGCTTACTTTTTTCGACTGAAAAACTTCTAATTAACTGACCAGTAGCTACATCCCTTTTAAAAAGGCAGCTGTATGAATGCACCTTCTTCGGCAGTGTTAACGCTGTTACTAGCTTAGGTTTATCTTAAACGTTCCTTGATATAAACCTTATACTATACCATTAACCGAGCAAGAGCAGTGATCTTTTGGCCAGGATTGGCAGGTCAAACAACAGATCATTGATCGAATTGTGAGGTGTGCCGTTCACACGAAATCCGACAGACGAGGAAACCAATGATCTTGCATGATGTTCCTGACCGGAGGTGGCTAAAGTTGGCGGTGGATTTATTCCGTGATGACGGGAATGATTACTTACTCACAGTGGATTACTATAGTGATTCTTTTGAAATCTATCTACTGACCACTACGACCACAGAGGCAGTAATCGCCAAGCTCAGATGTCAGCTCGCGCGACACGGTATACCGGAGGAGCTAATCTCCGACAATGGGCCCCAGTTTACCAACCCGCGTTTCAGGCCTTCGCAACCAAGTGGGAAATCATGCACCAGCGAACCAGCCCGTATCACGGTCAATGGAATGGAAAGGCGGAGTCGGCGGTGAAGCAGGCCAAACGACTGTTATCAAAGGCTAGAGCAACTGGCGATACCGGCATCTGCGACACTTTGCGCCCAGGTTCGCCACAGCACGAGCAATTACAAAACAATGTGAGACGAGGAATGCACTCAGAAACGGTACTACGAGCGTGGTGCACGCGCACTACCTGAGCTAACAGTGAAGGAGAAACTGTGGGTTCAACCAATACGCGATAGTCAGCAGCGGTGGAAGAAAGGTGTGGTGACTGCGAGGGTCGGTGCCAGGTTACACGAAATAAAGTTGGAGAGAAAACGTTCAGGATAAATCGAGTGCGTTTGAGACGACACCGGCGACAACAATGTGCAATGGGATTGGAGTGACAGATGGCGTGGTGCAAGGAGGCCACGGTTGCAGCTACAGCAAAGACGACGCTGAGTCGCAAGCTGTACGGGGTGAATGGCAATATGGAGGCGCAAGAACACGACAAAAGGAGGATGTGATGGTATTATCAGATCAGAGTGAGCAGATGGAGCAACCGATCGAGCCAGATAGCCAAAGGGAGGCAGGCGTGACGGATTTGATTACTGGACTCAGATTGATCGAAATTCGTTTGAGTGATTGGCCGTTTATTTAAATGAAGCAAAGGAGGAACGTAATCAACTCAGAAGTGCAGCGCGTCAGTGTCGCAGTTGTAAGTCAACAGGTAAGTTGTCTTCGAACGTAGCCTATATTACGAGCGTCGTTTCCTCTTCGCTTTGCTTTCCCATTGCGTCTTCGGTGTTGCTGTATTAGCCAACCGTCGTTCGCTTTCACGCCATCCATCTAGTCGCCTCGCGCATCTGTCCTCTTTCGGCAACTGTGACAGTACCGCCCAGCTATTCACGAGGTGTGACACAAGTACACCGTTCATCCCGCTCCGACACTTATTAGTTGGTTTTCCAGCCGTCTACGAAGCATTCTCTTTTAAGTTTCAGCCCACCTCGGACTAATACGACCCACGTACACCTCGGAACCAGAAGCCATCGGAACCCACGACCGGACGCATATTACAGAAGGGGTGTCAGGTATGAACTTGAACGTGCAATGTATATCGAGGAGTTTGGTGTGCCAAACACACTGTAACTTTTGCGTATGATTTTGCTGAATAAACGTTTGTCACTGAAGTAGTGAGTTCTGAAACAACTATCTAACGAGAACGTTACCCAACATTCTTTTGTCAGTTGGTACATAAACCCGCCGCAGCTAGGATGATGGTGAAACGTCAGAAGACCACTGTCTGGTGCAGTGTTATATGGAGAGCGATGGTAACAACCCATTTGTAATGAGAATAGAGAAGGCAACAACGGTGTACCGGATTTCACTCCGTATGATTTGACGTCGACCTGAGCAGTGAGCTCCTAAGTGGCGGATTGTGAACCATGATAAGTGCACCTTTTTTACAAAGAAGAGTTTTCTTGCATGGTTAAGTAGCAGTGGAGTTGGATAAGACGGCCTATTATTGAGGCCATTTGGGACAGAAATGGACCGTGTGCTATCATTCTAAAGGCAAAATGAGGGAGCAAATCGAATAAACGCCCATTCGAAATAAACCTGTTCAATAAATCACATAGGACTAGGTCACTGGTTACACTTACGCCTATCGACCGAAACGCTGACTACTTTCTTCTGAACGGAAACAGTGTTCGGACTGTCTTCTGGTTTGTCGGAGTCGAGGATTTGTTTTTCCTTCAGTTGGCTCATATCAACGGTTACTGGAACTTGATGAGGCCTGGAAGGATCGCATGGCTCTGGAATAGGGTATCTGGATGGGGAGGTGATAGGAGCAGATGGCACTTGTGATGGGACCGATGCCATGAGATCGAAACCAATGGTGCCTCCTCCGACGGTTTGTGGTTGTTGGGTGGAACTGAATGCAGGATACTGAGCAAATCCGGTCGAATACGCAGGTTGCTGCCACGGTGTCCCTTTCGCAAAATGGCGGGCAGCTTGTTCTTGACAGGGGGTCACCAAGTGTTGGGCGGAGCCTGGTATACTAGTCGGTAAGCAATGACACGTAAGACGTGTCAAATACGACAGTATAGAAATCGGAAGCGACTGAACCCAACGTATATTGTAAGGCTACAAGGATAGGAAGCGGATCAGACAGGGCGAGAAACGTGCAGCGAGGAACTCACCAAAACGGTTTGTGACAACGGACGTGCAGTCAGTAAAACAAATGGACGTTCGAAGGTTAAAACAACCATAAAATCCAATGTTACAAGATACTGAAAGAGCATGTTTTCCGGTGCACTACATATACTTCTCGTGCTACCGAGAGACCGTGCTTATAGTGGACGGATCGTGTTTCCTGGGCAACCTGCTCACGCATGCGCTTTTGTCAATGGTTG
>CALYDF020005928.1:0-13925 GCA_944474145.2 Dicrocoelium dendriticum | reverse complement strand
CGGTGGAGTTTAAGTGTTTTATTAAAGAAGGCGGGTTGGTTATCCACACGAATCAGGTGAACGCTTTACGTACTAATTAAATAGCAGACCAAGAATGTCAAACGATACTAAGGGTTTGATCAGTGGATTATCTTTTGATTGCAGCAAAGCAGAATGGTGCACAAACTCGTAAGTATTCCTGATTTCTCGATGATTATTTCGACACCGGTAGATTGCATGGGATTCACCCACAAGATAATATGTTGTATATATCTTTGGCAATTATTTAGGCGTTTGCTTAGGGTGTTACGATCTTTTGCAACTAAGAAGGTGTCCTCGGCATTTTCAAAATACTTCAGGGGTCCCAGTCGGTATTGCTTGTCTGCTACAAGCATCCATGGAGTGGCATGATGGTGTATGTCCCGGATGTATTGCAACTCCGTTGAATGTTAAAATCTCTGTAGACTGGTACGGTGAAACCTACCTAATAATGACCGACAGTGTGGATAAATTAAATGCCGCTCTGAGGAGGGATTTATGTGAAGTGGAAATGAAAGATTTAGTTATATCGGTTGCGCATAAAGTAAGTGGGACACGATTCGTATGGAAGTAGCTAAGAATTAAATGAATGCTTGTTTATATTTCAGAACAAGCATCTTTTCGGAGGAATCCCATCTAAATACTATCTTGGAGGAATGGCGGGTTCCAGCGATCGAACTGGGTGTAAATGAGGAGACGGTTGTAGACCTAAGCAACCGAATGGGACGAAAATATTCTGGGAGAGTAGGGCGGACAGTTTTTGGATACAACTTTCCCGGTGGCGTAATTATGACGGAGCTACGGCACCATAGCTAATAAGCAATTAATAGAAGCTGCAGTGAATTTCGGATTTATCCTTTTGACCTATTTGGCGGATAATCAATCTACTCCCGGCGTGTTGGCTTTCATTTTGTGCGGAGCCTGCTCATTTTATATGCCGTCATCAGTCTTTATATTGTCCTTCATATGACGACAATGTGGGCACCCATCGATGGCTGCCGATTTTCTTAACACCGCTTTTCAAAAGGCAGTGCATCCAGGAACCTGTTCTTGCTCTTGTACATTTGTTTCTTGATAGGTGCCTTCAATTTTTGATGCTGCTTTATTTTTGCGGTATGGTGATAGACTTTGAATATGACCAAACTGCAACAGCTGACGTTAGTGGCTTCTGTTGGCTGTCAATGTTTGTTAGTGTCGTCTTCTTAGTTTTTAGGTATGATTTACACGAATTACTAGTGAAACTGTGGGTGCAGGAAACTTTCCCCACTGACTGGAACAGCTCCCTTGTTGTCTCGATCTTCAAAGGAGGCACGCTTTCCGAATGAGCAAACCATAGAAGAATCAGTCTGACCGCCATTGTCTCCCAATTAATTGCCTTTAAATGCTTTCACAGACTGAGTGGCGCTCCTGAAAGCCCGATTCCTGAGGAGCAAACCGAGTATCAGCGTGGTCAGGGATGCATCGACTACGCTTTCACATTACGTCAGTTGTTGGAGCTCCGTCATATATATTGACGTCCCACCGTATTCGTGTTCCTTGACAACTAACTTCTCTCGATTCAGTGGATCAAAGTGCCCTTTGAGACTATCTGTTAAGGGAAGGTGTGCCCGAGAAATATGTAAATATTATCCAGGCATTATACGCGCGCAGCTTACGCGGAGTTGGGACTTACTGCAAGCTGTTGCCGCCCTTCAATCTCTCCAACTATATAAAACAAGGTTGCCCCCTGTCACCTTACCAATTCAACTTCACTATCGAGGAAGTCAAGGATATCGCTTTCACAAGACACGCATTCAATGCTGTAGAGCTGCTCCAAGGAGAACAAATTCTTGCGTTAGATTAAATTGACGAGATTGTCCTAATTTGCGACAGCTCCCAAACTTGCGCAGCCGCACTGGGCAGATTAGCACTGGCTCTCAATCGTTTCAAACTATGGTTTGCACCCTCAAATTACAAAGCCTTCCTACAAAATTGGCAGGCCACCCCGCTCCTGCGCTGAGCCATGTTGGGGATCAGCTAGAACTCGTTCAAAAGTTCAACTACCTAGGTAATATTATCAGTGCTGCTGGAAATGGAGAATAATTCACAAAGATACAGCAAAAGCACGACGCGCTTTTGCTAATATTAGCCACCTATGGCACCAGCTCGACAACACTCCCTCGCTGAAGTGTAGATTATACCGTGCATCCGTACCTCCGACCCTAATGAACGGTTGTGGAATCTGGCCCATAAGATCAGCCTACATAAGCTGGCTAGTTACGTTTGAGCCCCTGTGCCTTCGCATTTAGGCTTCTATCTGGTGGGAACACCGTATGAGCAATAAGCTTGTTCGACGCCTTGTTGATGACGCAGGAAGAAGAAGCGGACCGTACAGCAACGTTATTTTGCGCAACAGGTTCCGGTAGCTAGGCCACGTGTTGCGTATACCAGCCCACGGGCTTCCGCGACGTGCGTTGTTTGCGCTCCGGAGGTGTAGATGGAAGAAGAGGGATGACCAAGCGATAACTTGGTCAGGGGGAATGAAGGCCCTTACTTCAAAGTTAGCCTCGGCTGGAGCCTATCATCTCGCTGGTTGGGGACAGAAAGACAATGAAAACGCTTGGCTGGATACACTTATTGACATGTCAAGCAGCCTACCAGAATGGCGTTTGTGTTGTGAGTTTCTTTTCCACTCCCCACCCGCTGAGGCTCTCCCTCCATCAACGACCTCATTTATTAGGCATACTATTGTTAGCCTTTTGCGGCCGGCTGTTAGCTCTCAGGAACGATGTCCACCCGTTACTGGTGACGCAGCTGGCATGCTCGTGTTTCATGTTTGCTTCTTCTTTTGTTTTGCGACACCGTAGTTGAGATGTTTTCTATCTACAGCCAAAGTGGATAGTGATAACGATAGTTTTCAGGTTTAAATTAAGTGTTCGACACAAAGGCTGTCAAATTGTTGGTTAAAACATGTTCTTCTACTCACTTTTCGATGGTTTACGAGGCGTCCAGCTGGGTCAGTAACTTTCTGGTCGTTGTGACCCACAGCGAGCTGCAGGAGTCGGTCAGCTACCATTAACAGTTGCCGTAAGATCTTGTCATCAACAGCCGACAATTCGTTCTCGTATATATGTCTACCGTGGTCTCTATGTGTAGAGGTAGTCTCCAGTTGTCATTCTCAAAAGCTTTGGAGGAGAAGGCAGACGATGTGGGGATTTTAACAGGCCACTTTGCATTCACAGAAGATTCATGATTGCGGCCCGGGGACGAGGCTTTTTGTATGTAGGCTACCAGTCCTGAGTCAGATAGGGAATTGCTAACAGAATGGTGCCCTGTGATGGTGTTTGGACGTTGTTAGAGAAAATGCTCTCTTACACTGGTATTTTACGTGGTAGCAGTGTGATCCGAAATTCCATGGTTGAACGGAGGTGATTTGTGCCGATTTATGATGGAATAGTAATGAGTTCCGATGTAGTTAATAACGTAGGTCCGGTAGGTGAGGCTTCAATAGTGATCACCAGCAGTGAGGTAGTATCGTTAGGTGTCCATGATCAAGGTACTTTCAAGGCGGAGAAATGTCAACCGCGTTCCAGCAACCGTTTCTTGATGTATCTTTTCCATTAAAGTGGAAACCGGTCGCGAAACCGGGACAGAAATGCTCGTAGATCATCCATCAACTTAGCTAGCTCGGTTGAACTGGAAGACAAGTTAGCGACTTTAAGTGTTTACCGGTTGTACGGGTGGTAAGTATGACCGGCTAAGCAATCGTCGTCTTGGTGGGCTGGTCGTTGTTGCTGGGACAGACCAAGTTTGTAGGTGCAAACTTTTCCACGAATAAAGTAAATTTAGTAGGTATATTTGAAACGGTTGGTTGAAACGAGTAACCCTGTGATGTTGCAGGTGTGAGCTATCAAGGGACGCCCTAGTCCTCTCAACGTGGTGAATGCACGACGGCAACAATTACAACCGATGTGTAGCGTCGTCGTCGATATGCAAGATGCTGAGATTTCAGCTGTTTGGTTGCTTTAAATAGGCTTTGTGTGTGTGTAGATGAATCTTCTGATGATGCATGGTTGATACGTTAGCGGGCATTTCGCAAACCCCGCATAGACAGTAACAGAGGCTGCGCCGTTAAGCGTTGTGTTATGGATACCAGTACGCTTAATGTTCTGGGAGTTTAGAGCAGAAGACGTGCGAAGACTCGCGGCTAGACGTTCCTATGTGTCAATCCGCAGCTTTCACAAGGGGTGAGTTAGAGAGTTGTCGTTAGGTGTGCACGAGACGGTTCGGATGGGATGTGTGGAATTGGGTTTGAAGATTAGTGGGAGGCCAATGGCTATACGATATCCATAGTGATTCTCTGAGAGTCGCGAGTAGCTCTAAAGCTCAGGTCATATATATATAACGAAATTAACGGCTTATGATCGAAATGAATGTCACTCGTAGAACATCCAGTAAAAAGCGCATACTCCGTTATATAAAATGAAAAGAAAAGAAACAGGAAAAATATACATACATGGGAAGAGGCATTCTTTTGCAGGAGCGACAAATATGAAAACAGGATGTAAACATTAAGTAGGATGGAAAATAACGCAAAGGTAATAAATAACTTGTGTACTTATAAAGTAGGCATAAGGAAAAATCTTCCTAAAACTAAAAACTAAACGTATGCTGAATAATAAAGTAAACAAGTAGATCGATACCAATTCAAGAATTTGGTGCGCAAGCATGTTGTTACTGCCGATAAGTTTTCACATTTAAATTAAACTGTACAAATTTACTTGGAAAAATAAGGATGAATAACTGCATCGCAGGTAAAAGTGGCTTGTTAATCTTTCCAAAAAGAGTAGTTGGAGCCAACAGTAATAAATAATTGAATGGAGATCCGTTAGAAAATTGTGGGGGGAAATTATCAATTACCTTATTGACTAAATATATATGCTCTAAATAGAGTACCACTACTGAAAAATTGATAGCTGTTAACGTGCAATGGTCCTAATGGCAGTAGAGTAAGTACGTTGCGCTGGAAATGAAGGAATGCAGGATTTCAAAGTTTAGCACGCAACGAACAGAAAGATCCAGTTTCGTCAAGTTCGAACTCGATGAAGACGGAAACAGAACAGAGTACAAACCTTGTATTGTCAAGCACCACCACCGGCGTGTTAGTATATCTTGGTTTAAGAGCTGCCCTTCGTCTCTTCTCTCTGCATAGCCAACGCAGCCGAGGACAACTAAAACGCCGAGACCTGATTGATCGAATTGTATTAGGCACGGAACGCGGTTCGTTGCAAGGGTCACATGCTTTTCCTTCGCCGGTCTGTCACTCAAGTGATTCACGTATCTTGTCTGGACAGATTCGAAGCTGATAGCGGCCTTCACTGCCTGACTAGAGTTACGAGCACGTCTGCACCATAGAAAGCCGTGCGGCGATAGTGAACTGACTACGTCCACTTCTCCGGATTGCGTGGCACTCTGTGTTCTGAAATGCGATCTGAGTGGGTCTACCCCATGTAAGGTCAGTGTCCCTAAAACGGTAAAAGTGGGTTAATACGTAACTAAAACACTAACGAATGTTTTATGATAATCAAATACCTCAGAGCCAAGGGGACTGAAATATGCTTGAGGAATTTTGCTACAGCTAGAAAATCCTATGTACTGGCTCGATAAAACGGAAGTGCGCAGAAAGTAACGGGAAAATGTAAGGACTTGAACAAGTTAAAAGTAAACCACCATTTGTAAAAAATTAAAATCAATAAAAGGTGTGGTGGACAATTCCATGCTCTTGAGCTTACTGAGCTTATATTTTTATTCTTAAAATTATGGAGCTGTAGGGGTAATTTGTACATACGGTGTCTGTTTTTCTTAAGAGAACCGAATAAATACCAAATACATTTAAACATTAAGAATATGTGCTCCGACCATTTACGACCAATTATACTTCCTATATTATCGGTAAAAGCCATTAACCAAGATAGAATACTGATATTATTACCCTGCATATATTAAATCCATCAATTGGTCGACCATTATGGGATGCAAACCAATGGTCCATCCGAAGCATGCACTTGCGTGAATATATCGCCCAAATGAGTTGGAGGATTTTCGCGAGTCAACATTCTTTTCCAGTATTTAACATCACACAATGACTTAATAAGTACTAGCTAAGCATTGAACTGGTGGTCAGGAGCAACAGAGTACATTTTGGCAACCGGAGGAACTCGTTAAATGGATTGCAGTTCTCAGTCACGTGGCCAAAGTTCGCAGTTAAAAATTTGGTGTGTGCACCGTAGAGAGCTCTAACTCATGGACTGATATCAACATAACGTCAAATTCATGGCAATATAGAAGACAAAACAAAAACAAAAACTGTAGGTTCAGATGGTGCGGTATTTAAAATTAGACGAATAGTTATTTTGCTTCTTTTTCCGAAACAGTCGAAGCTGCATCAACCGCTGCACAATCTGAAGCGTAAATAAATAGAGCACGCCCAATTTGTATTGTTAAGCAAGATGCAAATTAGAAATTTATTATGTTTTGATGAACAAAAGTACACTCAAAGCCTATGCAAACAAACTAAACACGCGATTAGTATGTGGTGTCAAAGCATAAGAGAAATGATGGAGTTAATTTAGAACTGTGATTTAGCTTTTACGTTTAGCTCTAATGTTTTTATTTCTATAGTATACAGATTTACAATCCTCATTTTTCTGCCTGAAAAGGATTCCTACATTTATTTCGTTTAGACACGTTGCACGAATTTACCAATCGAATGGTGTATGTTAGCCTACTAGGCAATATATTTGCACAGAAAAGATGCACATACTGCCACAGCCAGTTTACAAGCGCGAGTTTGTGTCACTTTGTTATTTCCTTTAACAAACCTGGTTCTCGCCTGAACCTCGCCTACAAACGTTTTTGCAAAGTAAACGAAAGCTCCAAGGCATATTTAATACCCACGAAGGGCGCTCGTTTCACATGATATACGTGTCCCCTCCCTGGCCACAAGCCACATTCCCTAAAATATGAGCACTGTTTCCAGGTTTTATTTTCCAGAATCTCCGGAAAAACAAAACCCCGTTGAGTTGTTCACCCACAGGCTCAAGGCTCCTATTTGATTTAAACGACAATTAGTCGACCTTGCTCGCGGACTACAACAATCGGATCGGACCGCAAGGAGGATATCCGGATTTCATCTTGGCATGAATATCTTTTCGGTCGCGACAGGATAGTGACATATCTCAAGCGAACAGTCGTGCCAACAGCTGAGGAAATGTCCTGTGAGCAGCTTTTCTGGACTAGTCAGTGTTTTATATGGTCCGACGAGCCAACTCCGATGGCAAACTTATGATTCACCTCAATCCACACAATACAAATAATTAATGAATAACTAAGCAGCTTTAATTCTACAATCTCTGTCACTATCCCATTTGAAATCCCGTGTTGGAGCACATCTACATCATAACTATAACACATCCATCCACTTACCCCCTAAGACGGTTTTTCTTGAACGCTTCTATCCCTAAGCCTTCTAAGATGGTCCATTTAGTAAACCAGAAACTTCACTCTCACAGTATTTCACAAATTTTGCTTTTATTAGTTCTTGTACTTTTCGATTGTTACTTGCTTTACTGACTGCACAGCTCAAAAACCTGCCGCCCGGCAAGTGCATGCAACCTTACCCTATGCTCTACATCCTTTGAATCTTTAAAGTGTACGCTGGGTTCAGCTGCCTCCACCTTCTATACAGTTCTTTATTTCGAATGGGTCTTTCGTGTCATCACTAACGTTTCGTATCTGGGAACACCAAGCAAGTTTTCAGCGGAAAATTGGAGGAGTATTCTGAGGGATCCGTTTTCTTGGGATCGTTATATTAAGCACTTGAACTGTTCTTACTTGACCATTAAAACTGTCGATGACAACTGCAAGTTAAACATGTGATGTGTATTTGTGGACACAAACGCGAACCAGTTAGCAGCCTGATGGATCCGGATTTGTTGTGCGCTAATGGGCTGAGGAAAAGGTCACCCTAGTCTTTATTCACCATAACCCCAAACAATCATTGATGTCGCAGTTGTTTGAAGAGTACTCGCGTTCAGTTTGAGAGGGAGCCTGCAGCTATCATTGCAGAGCTTGAAAGTTACTGGGATATTATGAGTTCTTTAACAACCGAAACGATATGATCCTGGTTCATCTGATTGTTGGAGTGAAAAACGTTCGCATGTTGCGTTAACTGTTGGCTGAAAGCATCGTGGCATTGGAAAGTGCCTCTATGTTTCGAAGGGCATAGAGGCTGTTAAGAAGGATGTTCAACTATTGCAACTCATAGATAAATGCAAATTCATGTGCTGAAGATATCCAAGCCGAAGCCAACAAATTCAGTAACAACACAATTGTTTGTTCACCCGCTGTTACCGCAGCTTGCGTGTGTATTCGTGTGTGCGCGAGTGTATTCGTGCATAACTAATTTTGCACAAGCGCCAAAAATGCTGGGTTTGGCTCATGTGTGCCAGTCCAGTGTGTTACCCATATTTCCCCATTGGCATACAACTAAAGTGTTGATACTGAAAGACAGAAAAATATACTAACTTTATAAAGTCTGACACTGCTAAACGCAACCAACTCCGGTCAGAGAACAAAAATGCACGACGCCGGAACGAGTTGCCTTGCAAACTGACTTGTGTGAGGTAACAGAATACACATAGAGCAATTGATGCTTCAACCAATCACATGAAAGGACAACAGCAACGAATGGTAAACTAACTGTGAACGGCTATAATGCGTGGGTCTATTTAACAATTCCACCTAATTACCTTACTAGCACAGTTATCATGTCCCATATAGTTTGTGTTAGCCCGGTTCAAGTGGATATGATACTTGGCAAAGGAACTGCAGTAACGTTGCGTCCTAAGTGCTGGCCCCAAAGAGCCCCAGAAAGTTGTGTCGGTTGCCCCTGTGACTGCGTACATCCGCTGCTTGTGAACTGAAACTGCCGGGGTGTAGGACGTCATGGGTCTACAATCCCGGGAACCAAATTTGGGCTTAAAGAGACGGTTCCAACTTAATAGGCTGCTTTTGGATCAATCAACTTCCGGTTTTGCAGGTAAACTAACCCTCCCTACCATCGGAGTTATCAACGCTGCTCCAGCAATACACACTAGTTTTGGAGACCGCAAATATTAAATCGAGGAACGGCAGATAAGTTCATAACAAACGACATGCTACCATAGCATGATCAGAATCAACGTATGTATTCAAGTACGAGCGATAGTCTAATATGGAACCACGTCCGTTGCAACTCCTGGGTCATCACTGTTCAGCTATAGGCAGAAACTAAGCGACACTTCCGCATCCACTGTGTCTAAAATCTGGGCTATTAAACTATACTCGGTACTTCGTACACGCTTACAAAAGAAGCTAGCTGTTGTCTGTCCGATTAAAGTAAATTCTATGCGTACACCCTAGCAAGATTCCTGAGAATCTCAGACGACCTACCTACGAATTCATATCTCCAGCAAGAACTAAGATATCTTAACTGGCAACACCGCGAGTTACTGGGTTAGTTCATGGTAGACGGTGCTTTGGTAGCAGCAGAACTGAAGTTCATAGGAACATAAACGCAAACCACAAGTAAACAGCATCTAGCACTAATCTGTGAATCGATTCTAGTTGAAGTCTCCAGACACGACTTTCACAGAATCTTATCAACCAACAAGGACTCAGACTTGGAGATGAGAACCATGCCCAAAACATCTTGACCACTGGTCTCCAAACACTTATGACTGTTTGCGAGAGGATGGTTAATTCAACAACTGCGTCATTGGTTATAGTTCCTCACACGCAACACAGGTAAATATTCAGGGTTTCCAACTTGCTTGCAAGTGCGCCCTGCCGAATAGTTCTCTTAAGGTGCGAACGTTTAACGCTACCAACCAAACGGGACAGCGTGGACATATAAGGAGCCATTAGCATTCGACATCCAGTGGGTAGTGCAAGTAGATGGGTCATCATCATCATCATCATCATACACGTTAGCTAGAGGTGGGAAACACCTCAGCTACTGTGCCGCAATACATAGAAAAAAGGAGAAAAAAAGCAACTGGTGCAAGCTGGCTGAGCTACCGGTAACGGATGGGCATCGTTCCGGTAAGCTACCAGCCGGCTGCTGTGCACCCAAAAAGAAAAAAATATTATGCAAGATTATATAAGGCTAAATATTGAGATCGCGGTTGGAGGGGGAGGCTAAGAGGGATGGGTGGGACAAATAAATGCACAGCACGAACGCCACTGAGGTCGGCTCCTAGCCATATCAGCAAGTGTGTCCAACCAAACGAGTTCATCGTCCTTTGGACCCCAACCAGGAAGCCGAGACGTTCCAACCGAGGCCAGCTCAGAAATGAAGGCCTTCATTCCTCTGGACCAAGTCATCGCTTGGCCACCCCTCCTCTTCTTCCATCCACACCCCCGGCGCGCAAACAACACACGTCGCGGAAGTCGGTGGGCTGGCATGCGTAACATGTGGCCGAGCCATCGGAGCCTGATGCGTGAAATAACGGTGCTGAGCGGTTCATTTCCTTTTCCTGTGCCATAAACAAGGCGCCGAACACGTTCGTTACTCATGCGGTGTTCCCACCAGATGTGAGCTAAATTACTAAGGCACCGATGGTCAAACGTAACTATCCTCTTCAATTCCGCTGCTTTAAGCGGCCAGGTTTCACAACCGTACAGTAGGGTCGAACGTACTGATGCATTGTACACTCTACCCTTCAGGGCAAGAGTGATGTCGCGCCGGCGCCACAAGTGCCGAAGGTTAGCAAAAGCGCCCCGAGCTTTTGCTATACGATTCGTGATTACATCTTCAATCCCACAGGCGCTGATACAACTTCCCAGGAAGTTGAAATTTTGAACGACTTCTAGCTGATCCCCACCAAGGGTCAGCGTAGGAGGCGGTCCAGACCAATCTTAAAGAAACGCTTTCCCCTTCGAGGGTGCGAAGCAAAGCCCGAAGTGACGGACAGCTAGTGCTAATCTGTCAGTGCCGCTTGGCATATTTGTGAGCTGTCAAAGATCAGAGCAATATCATCAGCATACTCTAAGTCAAGAAGTCGTTCACCTGGGATCAGCTCCACACCTTCTATGTCGTGTCCAGTGAACGCGATTTTCATGACTTCGTCAAAAGCGAGGTTGAAGAGGAAAGGTGACAGCGGGCATCCTTGTCTCACGCCACTGGAGATATTAAAGGGCGACGACAACTTGCCGTAAGCCCTCACTCTGCCCGAGCTACGCGCATATAATGCTCGGATAATATTCACGTATTTCTCAGGCACACCTTTCCTGAGTAGACAGTCCCAAAGTGCATGTCTATACACCGAATCGAATGAACCTTTGATATCGAGAAACACGACAACGGTGGGCCGCCAATATATGTGACGGTGCTCCAACAACTGACGCAAGGTGAAGATGTGGTCAATGCAGCTACGACCTCGACGAAATCCAGCTTGCTCTTCGCGAATCTGGCTTTCACGAGTGTCAGTCATTCTGTGAAGGATGACAGAGGCAAGCAATTTGGAGGCGATGGAGCTCAGACTGATTCCTCTATGGCTGCCGCATTCCAATCGTGAGCCTCCTTTGAAAATTGGGATTATGATGGAGCGGCTCTAATCGGTTGGGACAGTTTCCTGCTCCCACAGTTTCACTATTAACTCGTGTAAATCATCCACAAGCGCAGGTCCCCCGAATTGGAAGAGGGCTGGAGGAAGGTCATCAGGTCCCGCGGCTTTGTTCAACTTCAACAGTCCGATCTCATGTTCGAATTCTGAGCGAGAGGGTGGATCCAAAGGAATAGCCCACGGAGCAGGGCGATCACTGGTTGGCGGGAAATCTAACAATTCCGACCGATTATATTGCCTTTTAAAGTGCTCAGCCCAACGTTCCAAGCGTTCGGTAAGTTGTGGATAGGCTGTCCACTCTCGTCACGTATAGTTTCACTAACACCAGTTCTCCTGCTGCCGGTTTCCCGTATAAGACGGAATAACTCACGATGGTTACCAAGGGCAGCAGCCATTTCCATCTCAGTTGCACGACGAGATCACCATGTTTCGCGGTCTCTCTTCAGGCTAGCACGGAGTTTTTCCCGGAGCTCTTTGCGAGTTTCATTGTGTTCGCTTCCAGCCGGAATATGCCGGCGAGCACCTATAAGTTCCAGAGACTGTGAAGAGACCCAACGTTCATGTTGGCGATTAGACATACCACATATGGATTTGCCTGCTGCTAGTAAGGCCTGTTGCAAATGAGACCAGTGAGCTTCAATTGCATCCAGTGAGCGTTTATCCAACTCGGATGACAGCGTAATTTGATAGGCGTTCAGAACAGCTGGCTTCCCCAGTTGGCTGGTGTCAGTGCGCTCACAACATCGTCGCGGGCTTCTGCCAAAGCGCAGCCGCTGGTCAGCACATACAAGTGCATGGTCGGTGTCAACACCTGTGCTCCAAATCGAGCGATAGTTCTGGACGCAGCATCTCCAGCGGTAACTGATAGCAATGTGATCGATTTGCGTCCATAGCTGGTTCGAAGCTGCTGGGCGCCAAGTCACCCTCCGGCGGGTGCTGTATCGGAAATTAGTGCTCGCAAGAAATAAGCGAGCATCCTCACACAAATGAAGTGACCTTTCACCGTTATCATTACGGGAGCCTACACCATGTTGGCCGCCCAGATGCAGCTCATCTGTGGATAATTTTCCAACTTGAGCGTTCGGATCCCCAGCCCGCACGACAGTGTCCCAGGTTCTTCTCTGGCGAAGGAGTTCGTTCAGTTGGCGATAGAAGTCGTCTTTTAGCGAGTCATCGCTACAGTTAGTTGGTGCATAGGCAGCGATAACGAATAGACACCTGTTAATCCCACGCGACTTCGAAGTTTTGAACGAGCCAGCCAATCGGACCGCACACATCCGGCTACTGATTGGAATCCAATCAACCAGAGCAGCTTCAGCCCGGGGACTCAGGGCAATACCAACAACGGATTGGCTGGTGCTCGAAGCTGCATCGTCACCGGATGGGCGCAATGGGAAAGTGCTGCTAGTGTCACTTGAAGGGGATCGCAGAGTGAGTACAGAGCTCGAGTCTTGCAGGCGGGTCACCGATAAGCAGCAGATATCGATCGAGAGGGTCTCTAATGTTCGGGCAAGTGTTGCCTGTTGACCGATCTGAAGCAATGTGCGAACATTGAAACATGCCAATCTGAAGGAGGATCGAGGGCTCCAAATGGAAGCCGATGAACTGGAATGAACCGCTTGCTTGGACATGGGCCTGTTGACAGTGCAGGAATGACGCTCTGCGTTCGCCTGTGAGTTGAAACTAAAAGACAAGCGACTATTGAAACAAGGTGGGGAGGGCCGAGAATTGGGGGTTGAAAACAGGGGGGATAAAAGTGAAGCTGAAACGGGACGGTAAGGGTGAAAAAGCGCAAGAAGGGGTATAAGAAGATGGGAAGGCTTGAGCAGTAGCATCCAAACCCCTATCCAACCTGCTCGATGCAGCAGATAGGGCACCGTTGATTATCCTCCGCGGTGGCCAGAGCATCAGCAATTTGTTTGGGGAAGGATTCATTGTATTGCGTGGGCAGGATACTGTCAGGTTGCCCAGGCCTAGACAGGAGAACGATTAGGGTTCTCAACCAAAGCCTTTGGTTCAAAACCTGTCCGCAAGGCAGCAGGTTTGGCACTGGACTACAAGGAATCCGTTTTAAGGAATAAGGAGCCACCCTCATTCCAACCCCCAACCTGGAGGACCAGGAGGCTGAGTTTGTCTGGCCTTTAACCATTGACCAATCTGGTATGAGTGGCTCTGAAGGTGCAAAAGCACCACCCAGTTTAGCTCAATGGATCACTGAGGCACACAAACCATCGTACCACGGTAAGGTCCAGCCTCATTGCG
>CALYDF020005927.1:0-13884 GCA_944474145.2 Dicrocoelium dendriticum | reverse complement strand
GTTTATGTGCAGCCCGTTTGACGACATCATCTAAGGTGAATTCGCGAAGTAATACAAAACGCTATTTGTTTGTGATTTTCGCTTATGCTCCCACCGACTGCAGTTCTAATGCAGTCAAGGACACTTTCTATCACGAACTGAACACGCTACTGCGCAGTGCTACTAGTTCAGATATTATAGTACTTGCAGGGGATATGAACGCACAAGTAGGGCGTCTGAGTTCTTCAGAAGCTCAGCTGGGTGGTAATTGTGGGCTTAACTCCGAACGGACTGACAACGGTGAGGGTCTGCTGCAACTGTGTGCGGAGCACCAGTTGTTTCTTACTAGCACTGCTTTTAGACACAATGGGCGCTGAAGTGCCACTTGGCGTCCACCTGTAGCTGGCCAGCGATGGACCCAAATTGACCACAGCCATAAGTTACAGATGGCGCGGTTCCATTCTAGATTGCCATTCGTACTGGAATACCTGTGTCGACTCTGATCATGCCTTGTTGTGCTGTCGTTTCTCCATGAACTTTACCGGGATGCGCACCAAGTGTCCTCTACGATTGGCAACGGAGAAATTGTCCCAGCCCTCGGTCAGGCAAGCCTATCAAGACGCACTGCATACCGAACTCTCGCTGTCTTGTCCTAATGACACTGAACTTCAGTGGAATAAGATCTCGGCTGCCATGCACGCGCAAGAGCATCTGCTTGTGGTACTATCAGTCGTCACCGCACCAGTCACTAAATATCCGAGAGGTCCGTGAACCTGTTGGAATCTGAGCACAGGGTGACCAGACGAGCTATTAGGGGCGAACTAAAGCGGAGCCTACGTGCTGACAAGGAAGCCTGGTGGACCAGTCGGGCTCAAGAAATGGAGGATACAGGAGCAGTAGGCAATTACTGCAAGTTCTTCCAGCTGATCCGCACCACTGGTCCCAGAAAACCAGGCGTCAGTAAGACAATCAGAGACAACGCCGGTGCACCGATACACAATAAGGAGCGCCGTATGACTCGTTGGGCGAAACACTTTCAAGATCAGTTCAGCTGGCCCCCTGCTCCCGGAACTCTTCCTACTCAGGTGATGCAGGACGAGCCATGGACGGTTTAGATCCTCCGTCGGAGGCCGAGGTCCGAAACGCGATCACAGCCCTCAATCGTTTTCGTGCCGCTGGCCCGGATTCCCTCCAACCTGCATTATTTACAGATCCAGGTGAGGTCCTCCACGAAGCACAGACCTCCCTATTCGAACGTATCTGGAACGAAGTGTCCCGGCTAAGTGGAGCGAATCGATTATAGTGGCAATATACAAAAAGGGCAGTCGCACAGACTGTTCTAACCACAGGGGTATTAGCCTAACGCCAATTGTGACAAAATTATTGGCCTCGATTATCGTTCGTCGCCTCACTGCGGAACGGGAATCTCGGATTAGGGAGGAGCAATCCGGTTCCGCCCAGGACGTGGCTGTATAGACCATATATTCACTTTGCGACAGGTGCTAGAGCAGCGCCACGCATACCGCAGATCGACAATAGCTGTGTTTCTCGATTTCAAGAGCGCGTTCGATTCAGTCGATCGATCGACTCTATTCGATTTGCTTGCGCGAAAAGGTGTTCCCACGAAATATGGGAACATCCTTCGTGCTCTATACTCGAACACTACAGACCGCGTCAGAGTCTACGGTGTCCTATCTGATAGCTTTCCGACCACAAGTAGCGCTTGTCAGGGTCGTCAGATTTCCCAATTTTCGTGCAGTTTCATCGTTGATTCTATTATGGAGTGTCTCCTTGGGGAATCTCACGACGTAGGCGTTGAATTGCTGCCTGGTGAAGGATTAATTGATCTTGATTATGCGGACGATATCGTCTTGCTTTTCGACGATGTTGAGGCAGCACAACCGACGCTGAATAGCCCGTCTAGGGTGGTCACATTATTTCGTATGCGCTTTGCTCCTTCGAAGTGCAAAGTGTTGCTGCAGGACCACCAGCCACTTGATGATCCATTGACGCTTGCTAAAGAAGAACTCGAGGTGGTTGATCATTTCACTTATCTTGACAGCTGCATCAGCACTGATGGGAGCATAGAAACTGACGTCAGCTCACGCATTGCAAAAGCCAGAGCTACCTTCTTGAACCTGCGGCATCTTTGGCGACAGAAGGGTTTCCCTCCGTCTGAAAGGCCGTGTATACAAGGCCACAGTGAGAGCCGTTCTGCTGTATGGTAGCGAAACTTGGCCCCTTCGGTCTGAAGATCTGAGGTGCCTTCAAGTCTTTGATCATCGTTGTTTGCGAAGCATTGCTGGTGTCGGATGGCACCAGCGTGTCTGCAACGATGATGTGCGTACGCGAGTACTAGGTAGTGATAATCATGCTAGCACCCTAGAATAACAGTTAGCACTGAATAAGTTGCGTTGGCTCGGGCACGTGCTACGTATGCCTGGTCACCGCTTATCTAGGTGGGCATTGTTCAGTCTCCCAAGTGTAAGGTGGCGCAAGGCTCGACGTGGACAAAAGTTGACTTGGCAGTGGGAAATGAAGTCACTGACGACCAAACTGGGTGCCGTTGGTCCGTCTCGTCTTCTGGGCTGGAGTCCACGTGACTCGCCTTGTGCTTGGCTCGAGACTTTGCAGGACATGGCTCGCAACCGACACCAGTGGCGTGTCTGCTACCGTCTCCTAATCGGATTGCCTGTTGAAGGTATGTTTGGTGCTGAGTTTTCTGCGGGATAATGGCTGATTATGACGCGAGGCAGTTTAAGCCGCAAGGATGCTGTCTTGCCGATGCCGCCTTATCTTTGCACGATAGCCAGCTGTTTGTGACGGTATGTTGTCTACACAAGGTGTAGGCGCCTTGACCCTGAATGTTTGCTTAAAGCATTAAGGTTTTCAGGTAAGTACCCCTTCTCTCCTTCTTATTCTTTATTTCATAGGTCCTCATGGTTGTATGGCAGCGAAGCATCAGTTCAGATGGCTGATGTGCTGCTGTTGATGATGATGATGTCGATGGTAGGCTGTCGACCGGCTGGGGGCTATGCCTTTGTTGTGAAGGAATGTCTTCGGTTCGTCGGACATAAACGAGGCCACTTAATCGGAGTGAATATACGACGGAATTCCGAACAGCGAAATATGTGAGCCCAACGGTAGCTTATTGCATGTGAGGACATGTCTGCTCAATGGAATGCGGATGGGGATCGAGAATACTCATCACTTACTGTTAACAAGAATCGGTTGTGTGATGTGGACAGAATGGGACCTATAAAATCTATGTTAAGCCTCTCGAATGGAGCTGTGACTTTAATTAGTTTGCCTTTCTAGGATTTTAAAAACGGAATTTTACTTCGGCGCACGACTTGCGCCTTGAGGTGACAGACTTGACATCTTCAACGGAAAATGAAAGATTTTTGGAGCGCACGAACTGGTACAGCCGCTTAACTCCAGACTGACACAACTGGCCATGCAGCTTATCTAAATCAGCGAAATTCATGGAAATAGCAACTTGTCCGTGATAAATCATCGGCTGCTAATTTATTCTTTTTTGGATGATAGATAGATAATGAAAACAGGACTGTTTCGTGCGCCATCTCATAGTTTTGTCGTCCTTGACATTACCCTTTTTCTTGTTATCATACATAAATGCAACAGAAAGCTGGTCAGTAACGAGATTAAAACGGTTCCCGATGTAGAAATGCTTCCGCTTTCTAAGAGGCTAAACAACGGCGTAGGCTTCTTTCTCGACTGCCGAATGGCTCCTCTTACTCACCAATCGCCCGGTGGCCGAGTCGTCTGCACGTCTGACCTGGTCACCTGCTCACCGGTTCGGATCCGCGTACGGGCAAGAGTCCTCGCGGTATACTCAGCCCACGCGCTACTGGTGGTGGTCACACGGCGGCGGAGCCCCGTTACAGCCTACAGCTGGCACTCACCGACAAGGATATAAAAAAATGCCACCGGTCTACCGCTTTGGTTCAATGTTGCTGCAGTGGCAATATCAGAGGCATAGGTTTCCACAACCAAAGGAATTTTGGGATCAAAGGTGAACAGCGCTGCTTTCCCCCGCCCTTGCTTCAAGTCGTCAAAAGCCTCGTTAACAATTTCAGCGAACTGGAAAATTGTGTTATGGTCAATACAATGAATTCTATTAGAAAAACTAGGAATCCATTTGGAGTAGTAAAGCAACATCCCGACGACTCGTTGATGAGACTTCAGTTCATGCGGTGGAGGAAGTTTACGCAATGGTCTGAATCGATCGGGATCCGGCACGAGCTTACCTTTGGATACTCGAATCCTAAGGCAGTACTTTTCTGCACTCTGACGATACTTTTGTCTTGGTTGTCAGCCCACACTCTTATGCCATAGATAGGAAGCGCTCGAGATTGCACTCATGTTTTTCGTGGCTTTCTTTGCAAATGATGTTATTATCAACCTACGCAATGGTACCAGACAGCTGTTCGCGTTCAATACGACTGTTTATGGCTCTTTTGAAACACGCCAGGCCGTTCGTAACTTCGAAGAGAATGCGACGAAACTGCTATAAATTTCCGCAAGCTTCAAAGCCAGTGTATAATTTTCCACTTTCGTTTCTAGGTATTTGATGATATGCTGTAGACATCATAGTGAGGCACCTCAACTAGTTCATCGATCCGAAGTCATGGAATTACACCGAGATCTGCGAGTCGGTTGATCGATAACCATCCGCCTTTTGTGTCTCTCCTTAGTACTCGCAAGCGCTTGGGCACGCCAGGGAGATTTGGACGGCTCGATTATCTGTTCATTAAGCAATCGTTGGGTTCCAACTTAGCTAAATTCCTCGTCGCCGTGATTTCGTGGCAATGGGATGAATATCAGGGGCCAATTGTTGGAATAAAAGAGGCAGTACGACGCGCACTGCTGTCAGCCCGCAGACAGAAAGGGGTGGGTTCTTGCCACAAAACAGAATTTCCAGCTGTGCATGGAGCCTTAGAAAGTCATTACCGAGCAAAAGATCGGCACAGAGGTTGGGCAATACTGACAGCTTGAACTGCGGGTAAACGTTATTACTGTGCACAATGTCAATCAAGCAGTGACCATTCGTGGATGTAGCATGCCTCCTGGAAGCCATAGTAATTTGAATTTTCCATTGGCGCTGACAAGCTACTGTGGATGAGACGTAACTCTCAGAGCTACTTGTATCGGCGCGTGCTGATAAGTCAACCCCGTTGGCGGTAATATTCATCGATGCATTAGTAAGACGTGGTACGGCAGCGATCGTTAAAGATAGGTGTGGATCGTCTACGGCACACCTTTTTAAAGTGGCCGACTTTACCACATCCTTATATACCATTTTCCCTTTAAACTGGACATTTTTCAAACCAAACTGGACATTTTGCAAACCAAAGTGGACATTTTGCAAACCAAACTGGACATTTTGCAAACCAAAGTGGACATTTTGCAAACCACATTGGACATTTTGCAAACCAAACTGGACATTTTGCAAACCAAACTGGACATTTTGCAAAACAAATTGGACACGTTGCAATCTAAGTAGCAACTCGCCAATTTGTTGGTAAGAAACGAGCAGTAAGACTGCTGAATGATGTTCAGAATATACATTGTGATGACGCTAATACACCGGCATTGTGTAAGCAGGGGGCTACACTGTAAAACATTTGCTTGATCGTGAGCAGCGACCGAAGTTCTGAACTACACTCCCCTCTCCCCATTGACATTCGCCTAGCTGGTGTGCAGTGCCCATACGCATCAACCTGTGTAGGTGTGTGACAGTTGGAAAATCGGACTTCCGAATCGTAATTGTGTATCAAGCATTTTGTGAGTGGATTGCGATGCGCAATCTCAATGTGCACCGTTATTCTCATTAGAGAGAACCTTGTCCGATTCGGTCAATGGGACCATGTCGGATGAAGCAGGTAGGCGGTGTCCCAGCTTCACCCGTCTCTCTATTAGCTTTCGCAACTGCCACGTTATTGTATCAGCGTAGGCTGTAATGACCCCCAGCAAAACCAGCCTGGAGCTATAGCCTATTGTTGCAACATATCAACTACTGAGGAGTGGGCCGATTACACGATGTTCAGGCCACATTGTGGTCACGATAATGTAACCGAACTGCGTACGTAGCGGGTGATTGTGTAAGCCCTTCTCTTGACATGAGTGCCGTTCGCCTCGGTCAAAATCTGTGACCTATTTTCCCCTACACCCCCCATAGGAATTCGTGTGTTTTGTCTGGGTGTGTGGACCGACCTATGCAGCGGTACCACTATTGGAGCCGAGCATACGATAATGGTTCCACTCAACACAACTTAGCTTTATTAGCTCCGTGCCGCACGAAACGACCAAAATGAGTGACGAACAACAGGAGAGCTGGTGTCCGACGCGACGGCACTGCAGGCGAACATCATTTGTGCAAAGAGAAATTCTCACCAAACTTGTGCTGGTCGACGGCAAAACTACTCGGGAAGCCGCTGAAGTCGCCGGTGTTAACGCGAGTACGGCAAGGAACATCATTAATGCCTACAAGCGAGAAGGCTCAAATACACAGCGCACCCGCGGTGGAAACAATAGGGAGAAGCTGACTCCCAATGTATTGCAGCGTGTCGAAGAAGCGGTTGAACGGCACTCTGAGGACACGTTGGTGCAGCTGCAGATGCGCCTGAGAGAGAGGATGGGATAAACCTATCAGTATCCTCTGTCTTCAACGCCCTCAGAAGACTAAAGATAACTCTCAAAAAGTGTCCTTACGAGCTCGACCGAGTCAACAGTGCCACGACAATCGCTAGCCGACAGGCGTACGCTCTCGAGTTCTCGGCACATGCACCTTCTAACAAGGAGAAATGCATCTTCATAGATGAGAGTGGTTTCAACCTTCATCTGAGGCGAACTCAGGCTCGCTCAAGAAGGGGGACGCGCGAACGTCGTGTTACCCACAGTCCGAGGTCGCATGGTAACCCTGATTGTTGCAATGAATAACCAAGGCGTCATCCATTCAAAGATCATTAACGATGGCACCTGCAATGGTGCGAAGTTCTCAGCGTTCGTCGAGGAACTGGTGGCGCGTATAAGCTGCGTAGTGGAGATGAAATGCGCGTGACTGATCATGGACAATGCCAGGATCCATATGCCTGATGAGCTAAGGAGGATCCTTGGTTCGTCTTATCACCTGCAGGTCTTGTCGCCCTACTCGTACATGCTAAACCCGGTAGAACACGTCTTTTCAAAGGTGAAAGCGTCGGCGAGACGCCTGCTTATTAACCCCACACCTGAGCAGACGCTGAGCACGGTCATTCAGGACAGCGTTGGGATGGTAACGCAGCAGGACTGCATGAACTGCGTTCTCAATACAATGATGAACCTGACGAAAGCGACAGCCGGACAACCCTTCGTCAACTGATCTTTGCTATGGTTACTGCCTTATTTTTTGTTAATACACCATTTCAATTTCAAAATGTGCGTTTTCAATATTAACAGTTGGCTTAGCGTGTAAGAGCAGGACGGTCACCGAGAATTCGAGAGCGTACGCCTGTCGGCTAGCGATTGTCGTGGCACTGTTGACTCGGTCGAGCTCGTAAGGACACTTTTTGAGAGTTATCTTTAGTCTTCTGAGGGCGTTGAAGACAGAGGATACTGATAGGTTTATCCCATCCTCTCTCTCAGGCGCATCTGCAGCTGCACCAACGTGTCCTCAGAGTGCCGTTCAACCGCTTCTTCGACACGCTGCAATACATTGGGAGTCAGCTTCTCCCTATTGTTTCCACCGCGGGTGCGCTGTGTATTTGAGCCTTCTCGCTTGTAGGCATTAATGATGTTCCTTGCCGTACTCGCGTTAACACCGGCGACTTCAGCGGCTTCCCGAGTAGTTTTGCCGTCGACCAGCACAAGTTTGGTGAGAATTTCTCTTTGCACAAATGATGTTCGCCTGCAGTGCCGTCGCGTCGGACACCAGCTCTCCTGTTGTTCGTCACTCATTTTGGTCGTTTCGTGCGGCACGGAGCTAATAAAGCTAAGTTGTGTTGAGTGGAACCATTATCGTATGCTCGGCTCCAATAGTGGTACCGCTGCATAGGTCGGTCCACACACCCAGACAAAACACACGAATTCCTATGGGGGGGTGTAGGGGAAAATAGGTCACAGATTTTGACCGAGGCGAACGGCACTCATGTCAAGAGAAGGGCTTACACAAGCACCCGCTACGTACGCAGTTCGGTTACATTATCGTGACCACAATGTGGCCTGAACATCGTGTAATCGGCCCACTCCTCAGTAGTTGATATGTTGCAACAATAGGCTATAGCTCCAGGCTGGTTTTGCTGGGGGTCATTACAGCCTACGCTGATACAATAACGTGGCAGTTGCGAAAGCTAATAGAGAGACGGGTGAAGCTGGGACACCGCCTACCTGCTTCATCCGACATGGTCCCATTGACCGAATCGGACAAGGTTCTCTCTAATGAGAATAACGGTGCACATTGAGATTGCGCATCGCAATCCACTCACAAAATGCTTGATACACAATTACGATTCGGAAGTCCGATTTTCCAACTGTCACACACCTACACAGGTTGATGCGTATGGGCACTGCACACCAACTAGGCGAATGTCAATGGGGAGAGGGGAGTGTAGTTCAGAACTTCGGTCGCTGCTCACGATCAAGCAAATGTTTTACAGTGTAGCCCCCTGCTTACACAATGCCGGTGTATTAGCGTCATCACAATGTATATTCTGAACATCATTCAGCAGTCTTACTGCTCGTTTCTTACCAACAAATTGGCGAGTTGCTACTTAGATTGCAACGTGTCCAATTTGTTTTGCAAAATGTCCAGTTTGGTTTGCAAAATGTCCAGTTTGGTTTGCAAAATGTCCAATGTGGTTTGCAAAATGTCCACTTTGGTTTGCAAAATGTCCAGTTTGGTTTGCAAAATGTCCAGTTTAAAGGGAAAATGGTATATCATCATTATACACATTAGCTGGACGTGGGAAACACCTCAGCTACTGTGCCGCACTACAGAAAAGAAGGAGAAAAAGTGCAACAGGTGCAAGCCAGCTGAACTACCCGTAACTAATGGGCATCATTCCGGTAAGCTACCAGCCGGCTACTATGCAGCAAAAAAAGTTACTGTGCAAAAGTATATAAGGTTAAATAGTGAAATCCTGGTTGGATGAGGAGGCTGAGGGAGGGGTACGACAAAGAAACTCACAGCACGAACGCCACTGAGGTCGGCTCCTTGCCATATCAGCAAGTGTATTCAGCCAAACGTGTTCATCGTCTTTCGGACTCCAATAAGGAAGCCGGTAAGCTCCAACCGAGGCCAGCTCCGAAGTGAGGGTCTTCATTCCTCTCGACCAAGTCTTTGCTTGGCCACTCCTCCTCTTCCATCCACACCCCGGCTCGCAAACAACGCCCGTCGCGGGAGTCGGTGGGCTGACATGCGTAACACGTGGCCGAACCATCGGAGCCTGGTGCGTGAAATAACGGTGCTGAGTGGTTCATTTCCTTTTCCTGTGCCATAAACAAGGCGTCGAACACGCTCGTTGCTAACTCGATGTTCCCACCAGATGTGTGCTAAATTGCGAAGGCACCGGTGGTCGAACGTAACTAGCCTCTTTAGGTCCGTTGATCTAAGGGGCCAGGTTTCACAACCATACAGTAGGGTCGAACGTAGTGCTGCACTGTACACTCTACCCTTCAGGGCGATAGTGATGTCGCGCCGACGCCATACGTGGCGAAAGTTCGCAAAAGCGCCTCGAGCTTTTGCTATACGGTTGGTGGTCACATCTTCAATACCACGGGCGCTGATATAACTTCCGGGGTAGTTGAATTTTTGAGCGACTTCTAGCTGATCCCCACCAAGGGTCAGTGTGGGAGGCGGTCCAGGCCAATCTTGGAGGAATGCTTTGCACTTCAAGGGTGCGAAGCAATACCCGAAGTGACGGACAGCCAGTGCCAATCTGTCCACTGCCGCTTGGCACGTTTGTGAGCTGTCACCGATTAGTGCAATATCATCAGCATACCCTGTCGAGAATCCGTGCTCCTGGGAGCTGATCCACACCTTCTAAGTCGTGTCCTGTAAACGCGATTTCCATGACTTCATCAATAGCGAAGTTGAAAAGGAAAGGTGACAGCGGACATTCTTGTCTAACGCCGCTGGAAATATTAAAGGGCGACGACAGCTTGCCGTAAGCCATAACTCTGCCCGAGCTGCGCGCATATAATGCTCGGATAATATTTACATTTTTCTCAGGTACACCTTTCCTGAGTAGACAGTCCCAAAGTGCATGTCTATCCATCGAATCGAATGCACCTTTGATATCGAGTAACTACACAACGGTGGGCCGCCAATATATGTGACGGTGCTCCAACAACTGATGCAAAATGAAGATGTGGTCAATGCTTCCGCGACCGCGACGAAACCCGGCTTGCTCTTCACGAATCTGGCTTTCACGAGTGCCAGTCAGTCTGTGAAGGATGACAGAGGCAAGCAATTTGGAGGCGATGGAGATCAGACTGATTCCGATCGTGAGCCTGCCTTGAAAATTGGAACAATGACGGTGCGACTGCAGTCGGTTGGGACACTTTCCTGCTCCTACAGTTTGACTAGTAACTCGTATAAATCATCCACAAGAACAGGTCCCTCGAATTTGAAGAGGGCTGGAGGAAGATCAGCTGATCCCGCGGCTTTATTTAACTTGAACAGTCCGATCTCACGTTCGACTTCTAAGCGAGTGGGCGGATCCAAAGGGGCAAGCCACGCAGCGAAGCGATCAGTGGCCGGCGAGAAATCTAACAATTCCGACCGATTAAATTGCCTTTCAAAGTGCTCAGTGCAAAGCTCCAAGCGTTTTGACAAGTTGTGGATAGGCTGTCCACTCTCGTCACGTATAGTTTCACTAACACCAGGTCTCCTGCTGCGCGTTTCCCGAATCAGCCGGAATAACTTACGATGCTTACCAAGAACAGCGTCCATTTCCACCTCTGAAGCAGAATGAGACCACCAAGATTCGCAGTCTCTCTTCAGGCTAGCACGGAGTTTCGCCCGGAGCTCTGTGTGAGTTTCATTGTGTTCGCTTCCATTCGGAGTATGCCGGCGAGCATCGATAAGTTCCAGAGATTGCGAAGAGACCCGATGTCCATGTTGACGATTAGACTTACCATATAAGGATTTTCCTGCTGCTAGTAAGGTCTGGTGAATATGAGACCAGTGAACTTCAATTGCATCTAGTGAGCGCTTATCCCACTCGCATGACAGCGTACTTTGAGAGGCATTCAGAACAGCCGGCTTCGCCAGTTGGCTGGTGTCAGTGCGGTCACAACGTCGTCATGGGCATCCGCCAAAGTGCATCCGCAGGTCAGCACATACAAGTACATGTTACGTCCTTGGCAGGACATTTTGAATGTGGATGTCAGTTGAGTTGTCAGCAACAATTACCGTCTCATCAGAAACTGGTTTTGGGAACAAGTTGGAATTGGTGGTGTGCGCTCTTGGACCCACACTGTACAAAATTGGATCTGGCTTTGAGTACGCCGCGGAATGCGCATGTTCCAGTTCCAATGGTCTGGCTTTGTTAAACGCGGTCTCACAAGCAAGTGATTTATTTTCTAACAGTCTTTGTCGAATTTCACTTGATGTCATCCCACTGATGAATGGCCTCGTTCTGGTGGGTTTCGTCAGTAACGTTCTGAAAATTGCAGTCCTTCGCAAGTATTTTTAGCTTCTGCAGGAACTGATCGAGTGATTGTCCGGAATCTTGTTTCCCGGTACACAAGAGATGCCGTGCGTATATCTCATTTTTAGGGCGTACGTAAAGGGTAGAGTCGATATGTCTGCATCGTAAGATGTGCATTCATCGATTCATTCAATGTTCGCTGCAGAAATATAATGAACTCGTTTTAAGTTTGACTGGCCGTTATGCTTCGATTGCTGACAAAATACTCTCCAACGTATATATCCTGTGTTTCCATAGGGAGGCAGCATTGGGACTGTCAGGATCAATATCGCAGCGATCAGAGCGAAGGAAACGTTCCATGATAGCTCTTTAGATGAGTAAATTGATGCGACTGAGTAGCAAACGGGCGCGTTGCTTCAGACAGAGAAGAAGGCCCGATTCATAAGGATTTACTTATCTGAGAATCAGAGTATGTGAGCTGTAAGCCAAAAGACATTATGTATAGAAAAAGAACGCAAATCTAGCAAATGCAGGACAAACGCACGCCATTGCCATAACAGGTTAGCTATAGAATCGGAGTGAGTATAGGAGAATTTGATAGAAGAGAACTACGTGATCTCAACGACGGTCTGTTCTAGCCTACCTGTCTTGCCGTATGTTGTAAACTAAGTGGGTCCATTTCAAATGCGTTATGCTGAATGTCGAATGATGTTTGATTTTCCGATAGTTTATGATTGTTTACGACTGTGAGCACCTTTGGGACCCCCAGACCCATAAGAGGGGAACTACTAGGGCGCTCGTAAAAAGCACTTAGCTCCATAGTTTGTCAACATGATAGCGGGTACTTAGCAATGCCTCACTAAATGAACCGTTTCTATGAATTGGGTACCACTGTTTTCGACCAACATTGAAGATCAAAGGGCTGAAGTTGTTTTTGCTTTCACTCATTAGGTTTGTTAGGATTAACATGTGAAACGCTCTTCGCACCGCCCGAAATAACTCACCGGGTTTGAGGTTTACACAAACCACTGGGCAACCATGAGATCCAACCTAATTGCCACGGGTCCAGTTTTCTTTGTTCCACTTCCAATTCTTGGAAGTAAATGCAATCGGTACCTTAACCAATTCTTCTGTGAAGTGAGTTGGACCCTGACTGAGTTGAATTGATCTGTTGCGCACCTTGTTCGCTGCAGCATCTATCTTTCAACAGTCTTATGCAAAAAGGCAACCTTAAGTCAGTCACGCTCACATTACTCTGTAATAGACTTTTGCGCCACTTTATCATAGTTGAATACAGTTATTCCTTTTATTCACTTTATTCCCTCTTTCAATAAATCTTGGCCTGCATTATACTTTACCTATTAATGATATCTATCATCTATCTTTATCTATCTATCTTTATCTATTAATGGTATCTACTAATGATTTTTCTCTTGAGTTCTTATTTCCTGATAGACTATTTCGATTGGAACGTTGCCCGGCCATCTCTCGCCCATGGTGTATCCTCAAATTCAGCGTGTTTTCTCGGTGCTTCTCTTTTGACGGTCCTTTCTGTTTTCAGCTCCCTCATTATGGAGACCTTTTTAGCTGCTTTCGGTCGCAAACCTGAGGTCCCAGCAGCCGCGAAGTCTAAATCACGCGTCCAAATACCTTGGGTGGAAAAACAGTAAGTCGCTTGAAGTTTTCACCGTCATATTTCATTCTTTTAGTCGACCAAGGACACTAGATGAAGTTGCTTACCAAACTGAAGTAACTTCTGTCCTTAAAAAGTGTTTGCAGGATAACGACGTATGTCACATACGACACTGCTCTTAACCATCTTTTTCAGTTACCCAATCTCCTGTTTTATGGACCTCCTGGAACAGGTAAAACCTCACTCATTTTGGCCTTCGCTCGACAGTTATTCGGGTACGTGTCATTCGCATTACCTATCATCCTCTTGGGATGCAACCTCATGCACTTAGCTTTTCCACACATAAGCTTAATATTATTTGCTCTATCCTGCACCGATAAGCTATTCGATGCGCAGTGGATGATCCGAACACTTGGAGTATGAATAAAGCCGGCCAGTGGCCGAAACCATGTCACCAGTTCGAGCCTGCTTGGAGGACCGGGTGACCCTCGCTGTATCCTTAGCCCACACGCGACTGATGTTGGTTGCGTGGCAGCAAAGCGTCTATGAGGCGTACCGGCGTACCGTTTATGCATTTTTCACTCTATCAACTTACAAAATTGTTGTGGGGACTTATTC
>CALYDF020005926.1:0-13891 GCA_944474145.2 Dicrocoelium dendriticum | reverse complement strand
CTTCGGCGGGTCGTTAAACCAGGAGTTGGCGAACTTTGAAATATTGATGAACCTAAAACAAAGACCGCCTCACACCATGTCCAACCAATTAATGCCCACGTATCCTACCCTAGCAGTCCCTGCTGTGTCGGTTACGTGAAGTTAGAAAGAGAAAAAAGTAAACTCAGAAGGCAAAAGAGAAAGTGGAAAGAGCTAAGCAAGTGGAATACCAAGGCATTGGCTTCAGTAAAAAAAATCTGAAAAGTAAAGGTGGGTCAGCTAGGAAAAAGGAAAGGTTTGCCACCCAAGAGCATCGAACTGGCGCGCAAAACACTTAACCGTAGTTTCCCTAACCACGTGATCTGGAAGCGAATTCCAGCGTCTATAATTCGGCGCGATAGAAGATTTTCCGTCCTAATCCTCTCAGACCGTGGTTTATGCAGTTTCAGTGGGTGACCGCGGAGATTAGGTAACGTAGCAGGACTAAATAGCTCTGACCAGTCCGATCCAAGCTTGCCCGTCAAAATACGATAATTGAGAATCATGTCCCCTCTTATCCTTCGGTAGTGCATTGAGTACATCCCCAAACTGAGCAAACGTTCAGGATACGTCTGTCCCCGTAGACCCTGCACTAACCGAGTTCCTACTCTTAACACCCTCTCCAAGTCCATTTTTTCTCGGATAATACGTGGTGGACAAGCCTGAATACAATATTCCAGGTGGGGTCGGACGAATGCCGAAAATAGCTTCACAAAGGTTAGCCGTTAGGATTGCTAAAGAGCGGTGGCTATACCACATCATACGAAATCCTCGACAAGCAGCCTTCTTCCAATTGTCTCCAGAATGAAGTGCTGATGCGTGTACGACTCCTAAATCAACCTGCTGAGTGACAACAGGGAGTCCACCACCGCCGAGAAAATATCCGGTGAGAGGATTTGCAGCTCCGATTCGGAGAACAGAGCACTTGGCCCTATTAAAGGACATCAACCATAAGGTAGACCATTCCCAGAGCCTAACCGAGGCATGCTGAATTACCTCAGGACCACCGGGATATCCACAATACTCCAGAGCTTAAGGTTGTCAGCAAACATTAGTGATGACACCCCTAGCGCTTCCCGCAAGTCATTTACATAGACCGCAAACAACAATGGCCCCAATACCGAGCTCTACGGAACCCCACTAAGGACAGTTTGCCTGAGCAAAAGGCTACGCCCCACCTGTACGCACTATTCCTTCCCCTCAAGAAAGGCAGACACCCATTGAAGGGCGCGACCAGATATCCCGTAAGATCTCAACTTTAGTGAGAGCCGAACATGTGGAACAGTGTCAAAAGCTTTCGAAAAATCTACGAATTGCACGTCTACAGCGTGGCCACTGTCTCTGCTTCGGCCCAGCTTTCAAGAGCTACAAATTAGTCTGACATGAAAATCCTTTGCGGAATCCATGTTGCGCAACACTGAGAAGGTCGAGTCTAATCAGGTGGTTCTTCACTGGATCTCTTATCAGTTTTTCCAACAACTTGACTACTACGCATGACAAACTGACAGGCCGGTATTTTGCGGTTAGAGCGCTGTCACCGCCCTTAAAAGTCAGACGGATGATTGCCTCCTTCCATTCCGAAGGTAGGCTGCAGGTGTCCAGCGATATTGAAAGCATGCATTTGAGCGGACCACTCAGCTTAGTGGCCAATTCATGCAACAACTTCGGACGCATTGAAGTAGGACCGGAAGCTTTGGAGGGATTAATGCCTTGCAGCAGCTCGAAGACCTGAGTCTCCTTTATGCTAAATTCAGCTAAGCAAGAATCCTCTGGAACACTTGAAATCAATTCAACCTGTGGTAAAGAGGTCTGCTGAGCAAAGACCCCAGTTTACTGATCACTAAGTATACAAGCCTTGTCATAGTCAGTTTGAGCACGGGTCTACTACTGAGGGTCCCCAGGAGGCACATCATGCGGAGAACTTGTGTCCCTTCCCCACTTTTTCCTAGCATCAAGCTGAGAGTATGATGCCAAATGATACAGTAACAGCGTCAGGGGCTTGGACCCCCACAAACCTTCTGGACCGGATAAGGTACATCCCGCCATTTTCAAGCTGCTCGCCAAAATTCTCCAGCTTCCCGCTATGGACCTGATCGATATGCTAAAACACTATTGTCCATGCAGCAGCCTCATCCGTTCGCTGGTTTATAAAAATTAATGGTTTTATTCTCCATAGAAGAAGGCAACCTGTGATATCACGTGAAAAGCATAGCGTCCCGGGATGCAATCAGAAAGTGGCACAGCCGCCTTTCAGACTACGTAACCTACAGAATAATACTAACCGACGAGGTCCCGTGTCCGGGCGTCAGAGGCTTTTTGTGTAATTACGTCTACAGGTACATTTTTAATTGTTTCTTTGACGTCTAGGCGTTAGTACCAAGTGCTATACCTAACGTAACCAATGACGGCTTACGCATACCTTCCGCTACTATGCAGTCATGCCTCTTAGGTTGCCAAACTACCCTGATCATGCTGGGCTGCCTTCTGCTTTTCTTAACCAAGTTGGCTCCGTTATACCGCTCTTACTCTGTAAGATACTCACGTTAGCAATGAGCCACAGCGACTTTCCACTAGCCTTGAAACGTGCGACCTTCTTTTACCAAGACTAAGAGACGGCTCCCAGCGAGACATTAATAGTTAACGCCTCATCAGTTACACGCCGTTTGCATCAAGGGTGAAGAAGCGGTGTGTTAAGAAGAGCATGCTAAGCTCTCTGCTACCACGAAAACTTATCAACAAGTCACAAACTCAGCTGTTGTCGGCTGTCATGTCATACCTGTCAGGTTGCGTTCATGTAGTTGGTGCGAAGTAATATAGACACGAGCTGCGCTGAGTAGAATCCTTCACGCCATTAGGCGAGCCTCTGACCGAGCACGCATACTGGCTGCCTGATCAGACTCTGGTCCTTTGGTGTATCTAACCAAACACTGCTTTGTTTCACATCGTATATTACTAAATGCACACAGTCTGTTCGACTAAAAGACAATACATAACCAAGAAAAAACCATTAGAGTTTTCCTGGGTAGTGTCCGAGGCACGTCGCTTCTCCACCACTATATTAATATCGTGCTTTACTCTTCCATTCATGCTAAATCATTTCTCTTCGCGGATGAGATTAAAGTTCCATGGTTGTTCGAATCGCTTCACTTGGATAATGGAATCTCCAGTGTAAACAGTGAGTTCCATTTGCTTGTGTATTGGTGCAAACTATAGGAAGTACATTACTCACCTGCAAAATGCAAGTTTAAAACATACCGTTGCGGTTTGCCGCTAGGCAAGCTGCAGCTACATGGTTCCTTATTTTTAGGTTGCACTCCAGCCTAGGATAGTTGCATACATATTCCAAGTCGCTAAACTTTGCCCAACCGTCGAGCTTTAGCTTCGTCAAATCATGAACAAACTTCGGTATGAGTTGCAAATAAATACCAGTTGTGAAATTACGGCTAGCCATACACAAGTCCTGTGCCCGAACAATATTAGAATACTGTTCATTCTTGTGTACTAACTCATGCAGGCGTATGCGCAAAGAACTTGAGCGTGTGTAAGGTATTTTACCACGCTTAACCTACGTTCATCTACGCTTATCGAGGCACATGCAAAAAGGTTAAACTGGCAGCTCTAACGCTATGCAAGTTCAAGGTACATATTAAGATCATTTTTCAGGTGACAAAACAAAGAAGTCAATAGAGTTTAAGTGGCTCTGCAATAAGTCGAGGACCAGCACGCCACAGGAGACAACCCGTTATGAATCCGTGAGAAGTTTGTAGCCCGGGATGCGGATGAAGGTATGCGGGGTATTCCGAGCTAGCTGATTGTGCTTCAGAAGTTTCATCGTCAGGCTAGACGACCTCATCAGTGCGATTAATGCAGACCGCCTACAGATCCAAGTGAATTTGTTAAATTTAATCAGAAGACAGGAGTAGATTGGTCTACGGGAGCTGACCATGTGGTCAGCTCTTGCGTATTGTTGGTTGGAGTCCGCCTCAATGTCGTTCCCTTGTCCTGTTAATCTGGGGTGGAGTGTTAGTTTGACCCTCAGCGCTTCATAGGCATTATGTAGATCTAAGTGCCTTTTGATTAAGTTCTTCCCTGGTACCAAGGCGCGATGAACTTGCGTGCTTTTCGAATTATTGCCCTGTCTATGAGCCTGCCACTCTCCAAATCTACTTGACGCTTCTCGGCGTCCATTTGTGTGGACAGCAGGGAGTTCTGGTCATGTCGGCGGATGGTTAGGCTACGCTGATGTAGCCTATTGCCGAGCTTTCTCCTGTCTGACCCACATAGTACTTGGTACAATTTTTGCAGTTAATTTTGTAAATAACGCCACTAGTTTCTGCTTTGTCAAGCCGGTCCTTACCATTAAGGTGGTTGTCTCAGATAGTTTCTTTCGGCTTTTGAGCAACCCTAATCCTGAAGGGTAGTAGCAGCCACGCCGTCGTCTCAGAGACGCCGTTGATATATGGTAGAGTGATTATCGTTTTATCGGTCTCTGAGATTTTCATGTGTCGGTCGTTTATTGCTGTTAAACAACGTATAATGAAATTCCTTGGATACCCATTCCGTGTAAACATTTCGAACAGATGATCGTCCTCCGCTTTCCTCAGCTGCGGTTTGCTGCAATGTGCTGCGCCATTTTAATTAGAGTTGTTACGCAGCTGCGCCTGTAGACTGTTGGGTGATTGCTGCGATAATTCAGGCTTTAGTCTCTATGCGTCGCTTTCTGGTATATAGTTGTCTTTGGTTGTCCAACAGCATGTCTTTTACTAACACATCCAAGCATGCTGTCTGACAATTGCTCTCTTCTTACTTAGTGAAACGCATACCATCAGACGTGTTGTTTATTATCTGATGTGTTTCTTCCACTTTCGAGCGCTGTAGGATGACAAAAGTATCGTCCACGCAGCGTGGCCAGAGTTCAGGTTTTGCGACCGAGAGTGCGGTTTCTTCCAATTCTTGAGTTGTAGAAATTCAGGATTCTAAGCAGTGCAACCTTCGAAAAGCACGCGTGTTCTTCTTGCCTTGGTATTCGGGGATGAAATAAATCATTGTGCACTTAGATCTACATACTGGTTAGGACGCACTGAGTGTGAAGACAATTCTTCGTTCCTGGTCGACAGGACAAGGAACCTTTTGAGGCGTGCTCTAGCCAACAGTACGCAAGAGCTGACTGCACGGTCGGCTCACGTAGATCGATGGACTCCTGAGTTCCGAATCAACTGCCCAATAATCATTTGTATCTGTACGTGGCGCGCATAAATGACGCTGATTATGTCGTTTAGCCTGACGATGAAACCTTTGCAAACAAATCAGCCAGCTCCGAGAACACCCGCATACCCTCCCAGTGCGTTTTCAAGGATCATGTATCGTGCTTTATCAATGTTTCTTTTTAGCTTTTTCTGCATAAGTGGTCTTTTGCACGACTGCCGCTTGCTATCCGTACAGACAAATCCATACTATATAACAGTAATTCTCTGCACAGATTGCACAATATTACTCAATACTCAAAGGCCTTGGATTATGCATTACAGGAGAAGCGGTATGCGAGCATATTCTTTGTTGTTACTAAAGCCCGACCCTAAAGAATAGCTGCCACTTTCGCTGCCGCCAGGTCACCGTCGCTTCGCATTACGCGGGTGTCAAATTTATCTCTAGCCTTTCATTGTTCAACCTAACAAAACTCCCTCTTCCTAGTGCACTAGAAAGCCTCAACATTTGGCGTGCCGCTACACTTTACTATTGTTCCCGTACTATTTGTGTGCTGGCTGCACTTCTTCGTGGTAAGTAACGCTTCTTAGGTTCATTTTCCCTGACTCCTCTGCCTTGCCCTGATACCATGCAGACGTTCAACTATCACAATCTAAATGCAACACGGACATTTGTTTTGTAAACCGTTTCCTTCCTTGCTGTTCTCACTTCTTCCTTATAACCTGCGGCTTTATCCTCAACCTAGCGAAAGCTGGTCGCTTTCTGTTTTCCTCTGCATTATCTTGCTATGACGCTTCGCATTATACAGCCAACCAGCTCCATCAATGGCTTCTCCCATCCCAGTTTGCCTTAGCACTTGGAACGCTTGGAACTCTTAACTATCCGCACGGCACTGCACATTAGCGTCATATAACCTGTCGCCAACAACAGATTTATTGAATGCAATTACCCGGCCGTTTCGCAGCCTTTCCATTAGCGAGGCTTCCTAATGTCATTTTAGGAGACTGCACAAGACAATATTGGTCCACGCGCTGTTGCTGTTTACCTGCAAGGGACCAGAAGTCACCTTTTCTCTTATTCCTTGCAGTCTCTTTGTCGTGGTGCTACAGCACAAGCGTACTTTATTCAACATATTTAGATAGCATCTCCTAACCATACGGGACTACCCTACACCAAGCGCGACGCAGCGCCTCAGCTTCCTATCTACTGGTATCCAACTAGCCTTATCTTTCTCTAACGCCTACTTACTATGTTTCAGTTAGACTTGAAGACACGCGTCAAGCCTTAATTCGCTCCGTCGGCAATAGCCTCTCACTAGTACCAAGCCATTAGCTTCCGTTGGCCTTATCTTTGGCAAGTCTGTTTAGCTGCGGTGAATGTACACAGGCTCTCTGCAACTCCACATATATCCAGAGCCTGCTACGTGACACTTTTCATATCTCCACATTTATTCTCGTGGCATGTCTGCAGCACTACTTTTGTTTGCTTGTTGACATATTCTGTGACGTCACAAGTGTCCAATTGTAAATAAAGATTTTATGAAACTGCCACTGTTGGCCCCTGGTACACTTTCTGCTAACGTCATTATGCGTCTTATGCTTTATCTTCAACATCTCTCACTGCGGCCAGTCCATGTAGGCTCCAAGCATCTCTGCATGTATCCCAAACCTGTTAGCTGTTAATACCTATCCAGCCGCGGTTTATTCGCTTCAACTGTCTGCATCAGTTCCTAGGCTGGTTTGATGTTTCATTCTGCAATACATTAGGTATGCACTCATGCTATTTATCTTCAGCTTTATCTCCCAATTGGTTGTGCTTTAAACCGACCCATTTTATCCGTTCTTACTCTGCTCCCTCTCGAGCCAATGTGGGGCTTAACGCTTATAATTCACGACGTCTTCGTGTAGATTTACATCATTTGTACAAATTCTTTGCATACGTATTCATGCCACTATGTATTACCGGCTCATGTTCGTTGCTTATCCGCATCAAAATTCGCCTCACCTGTATCATCCATCGTAGCCGTACTCAAAGCTTATCTTCCAGCAAAACGTGCTAAATAACCGTATTGTTGAATGTTGTACAGCTCAGCTAAAACGCATACCAATGTTTTAGTTTTATTACAGTGCAGTTGCTTGTCTCTTTTGTTGCGTACGCGTGCCGATTTTGTCCGCATTGTTCTTCTTCTGCTCTCTTCCATGACTTGGTAATAAAACTGAATGAGCTAAGCTGCTCAGCATTAGTGACTGGAATATTCTACAACCGGACTTCTCGAATAGGACAGAATGTTTGCTTGGAAACATTCCCTCCGTGATATGTATGTTTGCTCACAATGGTCGGATAAACGATACCGTCTTTCGAGACCTCTTTTAAAATCTCCTGCTTCCAACTTTGTGGAGCTCCTATGAATAATGGCAGACCATGAATAAGCGATTCTGCAAGCCAACGGAACTATTTGAGTTTACCCCGACTACAGAAAACCGAGTGCCGTTGCGGTCTATCCGAAGAAACCTCAATACTGAATTACGGACGGCCGATTGCTAGGATGTGGTGGATTTTCGCCTTGCAAGCGTTATCCCGATGAAAAGCCACTAGCGCATGCTTTACAACACTCTTACGTGGCCGAGGTGACTCGCTAAAGAGTAAGGTCAGCCCATAAACTCACACTGGCAAGTTGTTCAAACGCATATCAATTAGACCATGCCTGACGCACATGTCTGATGCACTTGAGAACAAACCGTTTATTTATTTATCCATGCGAGCGCAGTGGAATTATGTGCAAAATGTTCTTATCCCTCGCAACCACAACCTAAAGAAACAGCTTAGAATTGTACTGTTATTCCTTTAACGGGATTACCTCGAGCGAAGCAATGTATTAGCCTCACTTGTGAGCATGCTAACCTAAGCACTACTTAAGGGATTTATTTATTGCGTTTCACGTAGAGCCTGCAATACTAGTCGGTAAGCAGTGCCACGTAAGTGACGTGTCAAATACAGGACAGTATAGAATTTGGGGGCGAATGAAGCCAATGTGCATTGTGCATTACACAAAAATAGGAAGCGAATCAACCAGAGCGAGGAGCGGTTTAGCAAGTTACGCACGAAAACAAGTTAAATCAACGGTAGAGCAACTGGAGATTTTGTAGGGTAATACAACGGTATAGTACAAAGTTGCAAGATACTGACAGAGCGTGCTTTTCGGTAAACTACAAGGACGTCTCCCTAAAAACTGAAGGCTGCAGGACCCTGATGGAGATGTTAGAGGAGAAAAACTGCAGGTGAGAATGGAAGCGAATAGTTGCGTGTGCTTGAACACCGGCTTCCAAGATGGGGTGTGTACCAGAGTTTGCTAGGTCCAGACTTTTGTTCTTAACTATGTATGATGGTTGCGGGAACCAGAAGGCTTCAGCGGTGTGCCGTCGGGGCGGGCTACCAGGTCTGAAAAACTCTGGCTAGTCCGAAGAAAGGCCGACAGGACATTCTTACTGCTGCAGGCTCGACGGTAAGCTTGGGACTTGTCACACCCCGACCGCCCTAAAGACCACGGTTCACCTCCCAATTAGTAAGCCGGGCGTCCTCGTTGGCAACGCGTAGACAAGCGGTTGTGGACCAATCGGGTCATGACCGCCCGCTGTATAGGGCAGCTGACCGTGCTTTGTTTCAGGTAGGGGCCTTGTGCCGGCTGGCGTGTCACTCGGGGGTTGCGTTGAGCCAGTTAGCGAGTCACTTGAAGGTTTCGTTGGGCTTGTTGGCAAGTTACTCGAGAATTGTCTTGGTAGCTCCGGTGGTTGCGTTTCTGGAAGGTGGAACTCAGTGGGGTGGACGACGGTAATTGGATGTGGCTAAATGTCTGAGAGGGAAATTAGCATGCATGATAAAAGGAAATACGTTTTTTAAGTTTTCATAATTTATGCTTTTTTGTCGCTTTTGCAAAACTTTTGTGGACGAGACGCACGATTACTATTACAAACCAAAGAGCGTGTTACTGGAATTAGCAAACGTTTACCACACCTGTAAAACGAACCGGATGTTTGGCTTATCTTCCGCGTCAGTCTGTTGCCTGAAGTTGAAGTGGGGTAGTTTGAGGGTCGAGTGGAACGGTGGGTTTTTGTATCCAGTGCTCGAGAAGTCACCGCAGGTGCGGATGCTTTTGTGATAGCATCAGGATGGGTTACAAGTGCTTCGTCAAAGCTACTTTGAGGCGATCGATGGACATCGTTGTTCGGTGGACATTCTAGTCTAAAGTCAGATATAGCAGAGTAGGTTGCAGTGCTCTGCAAGGGCCAGGGTAAGGCAGCTGTTGAGGGCGCTGCACCTCGTCGGTGCGGTGGAAGACATGCGTGCGGTTAGAGAGTCTGCTGTGCATTGCACAACTCTGGTCTGTTCATGTAACGTAGTCGGGTGCGGTGGACGCGTAGGTTGAGCTCCGTAGGAGGCAACGTTAGGCGAATGCCCACTTGACGATTAGTGGTTCGAAACGAATTCTCTTGACAACTTTAGCGTTGTGCTGTAAACCAGCTCTGTTGGCGCACACTGCTGGTCAACTTTGATATTACCTCGAATGCGCATGATTATGAGCGAAACGTTATCGCATCAGTCATGGTCGGAGGAGGTCCATTGCGAGACTGTTAGCTGTCTTGGAAGCGTTCAACTAAACCGTTGGCTGCTGGGTGCTGTTCTGTGGTATGAATGCAGCGTATTGACTTGTGTAGATCCGTAAATCATCCTACGGTAAGTTGTAAGGTTGGTTGGGCAACCGTAGTGCGAGAACCACCGATCTAAGATGGTCCGGATAACCGTCGCAGCCGTGCTGTCATTTCCGGGAATGGTTTCTGGCCACCTAGTGAACCGGTCGACACGTATACTAATGTATGCGAATCCACGTGAAAATGACAAGGGATCCATCAAGTGCATTGCGGTATACGCTATGCAGATTCATTGCTCTGATCTCCCTACTCCGAGAGATTGCTAGTCTCGCCCACCCTCTATTATTACAGCTCTTTCTCCCGTATTTATTTTACGTGTTATTTCAACGCGCCGACTAATACAGTCTCGCCAGATCAGCCACTTGTTGTCCGATTGCACTCTGAGTTCTTCGAAGTTACACGTCTTGCTTCAGCTGACCTAACTTTCTGTTTAAATCAGCCGGAAAGTTTCGTGGGTTCTTCCACTCTTAATTCATAAACACTTCTCATCCCGATCCTACCCCTTTTTATCAAGCTCTATGATCTCATTCTTCATTTCAGCGAACGATCATCTCTCACTGCCCTGCCGTGGTTTAGTTTCACATGACCAGTCTATTTCCTCCTGACCGCTTACATACTACCTGGAATTAAGCGGTATCCGCTCTGCAGACTGAACATTATGTTTCTTTTGTTTCTAGAGCCTGCTAGACTTGTTCACTCTTTGTTAGTATAGCCTTTTACTATTATCTTTCTTGCTTCGGCCGACCAAATGGATCCGTTTACAATACCTGGAGAGCCTCGTGGCCTTGTCCACTCTTTATCAATAAACATTCTCTTCCCGACTCTAACCTTTCCTTCCTTATCGCGCTCTGTGTTTTCATCACGTTTACGATCGAGCGGCCAACTTTACAGCCCTGATGTGACCTTGTCTCACCTGACCAGTCTGTTTCTCTCTGACTGCTTCTTTACAACTGTAACTCAAGGGTTACAGTCACTGCCGACTTGAAGATAGATTTCACTTACATCTTGAGCTCGACAGACTTGTGTACTCTTTATTGTTATAGCATTTTCACACCTACTTTAGATTCTATATTCCCAACATGGCGTGATTACCTTCACTGCCTCAAACATTCCTTTTCGCCAGTCACCTAGAGCTATTCTGATGTCATTTCACGGACAGCGTTGCGCACGTATACGTGGCTATTCCGATGGTCCTCCATGGAATTTTCACTTGGCTATGGAAACAGTTACACTTACTTAAATTTGCAGGAATCCCAAATCCAATTTGCAGAGAATGGCGTTTTTAACTATTAAGGACATATTCAGCCACAAGAAACAACTTCCCTCACCGACCCCATGACAAGTCCAGCGTGGATACCTGGACACGGTTTGCGAGCTGAGCAAGAATATAATAGAAGAGCCGGCCTCTATTAAAAATGTGTTTACTCACCTGCATCATTATCATTCGACTCTTCGAATTTTGCATCACTGACCGGCCCCAACGACTGCTGCCGTATCAGTACTAAGCCATTCGGCCAACCAACGAAGAATTTTAGCTGTCAACCGACTGCGAATAATAGAATGCAAAATCGGTCTATGCGATGCATAACCGACTTGTACTACTGTTCAACGAAAGCTACGGCAGTGTTCCAGGACGTGGTGGGTTTTCGCCTGGCAAGCGTTCTCCCTATAAAAAGCCACAAATATCCGCTTAACAACACCGCAACGTGGCGGATGTGACTCGCCATAAAATAAAGTCACAGCTAAGCATTTCACACTGACGCAGTCCTCAGCCTTCTACATTGAACCTGTGCAACTAATTCTGCTATGAAGAACGCTTTGTTGGAGCACAGATCATCCCTATCTCGTAATGGTTGTTCGTTGCAACCAAACCTTGTTTAGGCTCCTGTGCTCACGGATCACTACCTGGCGAAATTACCCCCAACTTGTGTTTTGACGGATTTTTGCGCGCCACAGCGCCATAATGTCCCTGGGTCTGACTATTACCTGACAGGATGCTCACTCATACGGACAAAATCTTTTCTTTTATACCTTTTATTAAAACGAAATGTTTTAACATTCCACAGAAGCTATGCTTGTATTCATATTTGATCACGCCTTTACCGGTGTGACTCGTTTTACCGAGAATATACTATTTATTTATTTATTTACTAATCCAGCCCCGCCTGGTAGGCCTCCTGCCCACCGAATTCATGTAGACTTCTAAGACGTTACCTCTCTAGGTTCAGCTGTCCTAATGCGTCCGTTTGCATTACCTGGGAGTATCGTGGGCTTGCCCACACTTTCTCAATAAACACTACTAACCCCGACCCAAACATTTTCTTATCTCGCTTTCTGTTTGCATTCCTTTTTCAACCGGCCGGCGAGCTTTACAGCCCGGCCGTGATCTTGTCTCACCTGTCTAGTCGGTTTTTCTCTGACCGCTCCCATGCCATCGAGACTTAAGCGGTATAGGCTCTGCATTCCCAGCGCTAGTCTTCCCTTACTTTGGAGCCTACGACAGTTGTTCATCCTTTATTGTTATCGCCGTTTATCACTAATTCATTGTTTGTCCTAATTCCAATACGCCGACAAATCCAACCTTATCTGGTCTGTCTCCAACTCATCGATTCCATTTAGACCTCTGCAATATTACATCACTGGGTTTGGCTTACCTAATGGTACTGTTTAAATTACTTGTAGAGGCTTGTGAGTTTTCCCACTCTTTAACAATGAGCCTTATTCATCCCGACCGGAATCTTTTCTATAGCGCCCTGTTCTATACTTTTTAAATCAGCTGGCCAGCTCTCACTGGCTTTACCTGATCAAGTCACACTTGACCAGTCGGTTTCTCTCCGACTACCCAACATTATTCTGGAGAAGCCAAATGTAAAGAATTATGGCGTTGGGGGAATACACGTCGCCTTCACATAAACCATACTGGCCCATCCACTTGCCGTATTCTCTCAGAGAAGTCCGTCTGATCCTACCAATTATCGTCCGGTAACACTTCTCTCTGCGCTTTCGAAAGCCATGGAAGCAATCATCGCTAACGTAATGATGGGCCAATTGGAAAACCTAGGCAATGCATTATTAGAATATGTTGGCAATTTTCTCCGTGAAAAGCAGTTCTATGTAAGAGACCGAATATCTCTGCCTGACTCTAATCGAGTGGAGTGCGACAGTCTTACGAGAGCCATCCCCTCAAAAATTTTGCTTTTCCGGATGACGTTAAACGTTGGCCGGACCTCAAGAGAATGGCGGACCACAAGATCTCCATGTGCGACCTACATAGGACCTGGCGTTGATCGGTGAGGAATTCACCGCCATTAAATGTGGTCAAGTGACACATTATCTACATCCGCCATAGACACACATATCTCTAGAATATTGGGCCATATGACCTCCAGACAAGCCTCCAAGAACTTGACCTCGGGGTGCTGGTGCAGGATGACTTCGGTTATTCCAGACAGTCGGAATACAAAAATGGTAACCAGTAAGTTGTTAGCTTGAGGATGGCATTCAAAATTTTAGAGTCATTCATCTTCTCCGTCATGCTCCATGCCTACGTGCGTTAACACGTCGAATACGAAATCCAGACTTGGCACGCTTGGCTAAACCGTGACCTTGCATCGCTTGAAACTCACCATGGTCGAGCCGAGACTAAATACACTCCGAGTGTTCAGTAGACACTACAGGCGGCTACGTGGAGACCTCATAATAGTCTACCAGATACGGAACGATCCCACGTACACATGTTGCCACATACTGCAACTCATCCCGAACACCAACTTTACACGCAATAGCTTGAAACTGAGTCAACAACCCAGTCGGCTTTTCATTAAGGCTGGAAGAACCTCAGCAGATAGCGACTCAGTAATTTCGCCATAAGTAGCTATTGAACGTTTTGGTGCCTACGCTGTTTATGTGCTCAACGACAGTCTGGACGTAGAGAATTCTATCCGACCGGACGCATCGTTAGC
>CALYDF020005925.1:0-13870 GCA_944474145.2 Dicrocoelium dendriticum | reverse complement strand
TTTCTCAGTTCCAGAACGTCAGTTCCGGATATCGGGGAGAAGACGCGAGTTAGCCGCAGAGAGATCTGTGATGTAGCGTGGGTGGGAACTGGCATTCCGGCATTACTTCCTTTACATACCGAAAAACGCCAAGTACCGTGTTATTGGGGATCACTATTCTAATCCACTTGAGGTGGATTCGTGTGGATAGTCGTTACCTTGGTCCGCGGGTTGGAATGTGGTTTGTTCCCAATCAACGGCGTCAGGAGGACAGTTTGACTTCGGGACTCGCCGTTTATTCCTGGTGTTCTCATAAATACATGGCAACATGCAAGAGTCATCTCCATCAAACTTCCCTGCGTTGTCGCGCCGATGACGTCAAGATATGCTCGAGGCGCGGAGCGCGATTAGTAACAAGGCAGATCCAGGATCGGCTCCAACATTGACCTCGATTGCAATTTACGAATGGTCAAGGAAGGTGGATCAGATGGGAGGGAACAAGCTTCAATTTGAGAACATCGGCCTAATATGTGCAATAGTGACTGCATCTCTGCGTCTCACCAGCTCGGTGAGCAGCGCCTTACAACGATTGGACGGACCACACCTGGCGCACGAAGAAGTTTCTCCTAGGAGCGGGACCGATGGAGTGTAGGAGGCTTGGTACAGGAAGAATCTCGGGTGGCCTCAAAATCAAAAAGCAGTATGAACGTGGTAGAGAGGATCCGAGATCGGACCGACCGACAGGACACGAACCCGAAATCATACCTACTTCGGCCTTACCTGGCGAAAACAGATTGCAGAAGGTTACTGGTTCCGCCGTTGGGTTCGTTGTATCTGAAACTCGCATGTTATTTTCGAACTTTTTTTGGATTAAATTCTCCTTTTGGTACCCATCCTTTCTTTCCCCAAAAATAATTGACCCGACATAGCATAAGGCGTGCGAGACCCTCACCGTGCGCACCTCACGCTGGACTATAAATGATGCTATTCAGGCGTCGGCGGCAAGCCTCGTTGCCACACGCCCCGTCGGGCCCGGGCAGTAAGAAATAATGTTAAGTAATGAGTCAAACAGGATCTCCTTGCTCTCGAGACTCCTCAACGACGGGCAACCAAGAACGTCAGGGGCCTCTTTCATCTGCCCTATCAGCTTAGACTGAAATCTCTAAGAATATACTGTAGTCGATATCGGCTTTTGCGGGGGGATCTCATAATGGTGTACCAGATTCTGAAGAACCCAAACCACATTTGCCGACCGCTGCTGGAATTGAACCCCAACACTAAACTAAGAGGTCACCCTCTGAAACTGACAATTCATTATAGCCGGCTTGAATGCCGTAGAAATTTCTTTTCTCTCCGCGTGTGTGAGCCTTGGAACGCCCTCCCTAATTATGTCGTCTCTGATCCCAATCTGGCAATGTTTAAAAAACGTGTTGACGATGCATTGTCTTACTTACATTTCATTTTATGACTTGTTAGCCAGGGGCTACAAAACGCAATCAAACGGTTTCTTGCCAAACGCCTAACCAATGGATTTATGGATTTATACGTTTGATATGCGAACATCTCCGCTATTCCACATAAGTCTATGGTGAGTCCACCACAACGCTTTTCACTTTATTATGCAATTTATTTTCGCAATAATTTCCATCCCACGGGACTTGTTAAGCGATGCTTTTTTAGCCGTAATAAACCATTGTCCATTGTCCAAAAAAAGAATACGTAAAGCTAAAGCCTTCAATTGGACATCTGCAAGGGTTGCATGATCTTCTTAGAATGCTGATGCAAGCCCCCCCCCCCCCCAATGATTCCAGTCTTGAATGTGGTGGTTTCTCTCCAGAATTTATTGTCCTAGTACATAGTGTGGAATCTGCAGTTATTAAGGAGTATAGTTTGCACATCCTGTATGACCAACACCTCTGAATTCCTTGAGAGGAGAACTAAACCTTGAAACCAAGAGAATGATTTAATTTGACGCTCATTCACTGTTCACAAACATTCCACTGCTCGAACTGATGAAGTACGGGCGCTAACTGGTTTGACAGCTGCGCATATATGCAACTTTCCCGGGAAAGTTGCTAAAGAGGTTATTACTGCGCCGCAAGTTAAATGTTAAGTTCACATTCTGTGCTAGATTGTACTGTCGGATTGACGAAATGGCCATGGGATCTCCTTTAGCGTCCATAGTGAGAGATATCTTTATTGCAAATTTGGAATGTAGCCCATTTAGAATACACAACGGTGAAACCTAAACGTACGTACGTTATGCTGATGAGACCTACTTGCATAGCAAACTGAAAAATCATGCGGTACAGCTGTTGAAAGCTTGCAATGAGGTGTGTGCCAATTTCCCGTTACCCCGCGAACATGAACTCTGAAAGCATTTACCCATTTTAGGTGTAAAACTATTCGTAAATCTGACAGATCATCCAGCAGAAAGCATACATGATCTGCACATTAACTTTAATTCACAAGAGAGGTTCGGTCTGATATCTCACCACTTGGGCTCGCAGTATTTGCAAAACCGGATATTGTCAACGTGGAACTAGAGAAAATCAGCGACGCTCTGAGGGAAAATGGTTACCCTGACAAGTTCATTCTGAAAGATTTGATGGAGTACAACCGAAAGCCCATAGAGGTATTGCGCCCAAGAATGAGATTTTCATGCATTTATCACTTAAAGGCGATTCTGCCGCTGTTACCCTATCTCGACGCCTGAAAGATGCTATGGAGAAAACCTATTACGCTGTTTGCCAGAAAATTGTTTACTCCAACAAGCCATTGCTAGCAAAATCCTTGAAAGATAGACTGTCCTTATTTATTCATTCAAAGATCGTCCGTCATTACTCGTGTTCCTATGCTTTACGATGAGTGCGTCGCACTACGATGCGCCTATCTCAGAAGATTCGCCAGAGAAACCCGGCGTGTGGAAGAAACTGCTCTCATTGCGCACCTGCAATTCCCCCGGAATCGATGACATTCCCCCGAACGTGCTGAACATAGCAGCAACGATGATACTTAAGCCATTAGCTAATTTCTTGTGAACGTGCTTGGATAAGTAGATTGTGGCTACAATGCGGAAACACGGTCCAATCACGCCAATTTTTAAAAGTGGCGATCGCTTAGAATCCGCAAACTATCGCCCAGTTGTTTTCTTCCCTATGCTGTCATTGGTGATGGACGCAATCATCACTGAGGCTTTGGTCTCCAAGTTAGAACGCTGCAATATCATAGCATCTGAGCATCACGGTTTCCGTCAAAACCGATCATCCACAACCTAATCTACTGATTGCACAACGTAATTGGAGGGTAGTAGCCGACAAAGAGACGGAGTCAGGCGTAATTTATCTCGACTTCTTCACAGCCTTCGACTGCCTGGACCATCTCATTCTGCACCACAGACTGGAAAGCTACGGAGTCGAGAATCCTGACTCTTGGTGGATTAGAAATTTCCCGCAGAATCGGCAACTACAGCTTAGAGTTCGGAGCGGTTATTCGAGCCGATTCACGTCGAATATGGAGCTCCGACAAGATGAACATTAAACAATGCTTTATCACGGGATAAAAACAAATGTTGGGCACATCCCGTAGAATGATTGGGGTGAATACAATGAAGCCGAAAGAGATTTGAGTCATATACCGAGCGTCTACCGAGATAAACCCGTTGATAACGTTGGTGTCACATACAAATCCAGTGTAAGCACACAGAAAAACACGGAGTGCAGTGATCGTTGATGTAAAGCGTGGGAAAAGTAAGATACGGTCTCTTACTTATGCGCACCTCCTTGGGTCCAAATGATACATAAATCCTGTAGAAAGGCATGCTTGGCGTAATCCACAATAGCGTAGTCTAAGTAAAATGTGCTTGGAGCTAAGAACAACATCCAGTCGCTTTTTAAAATGTTCGAAGTAAGGGAGGGTATATATGAGTTTTGGAGAGAACTCTAGGGTCGGCAAACCCGAAGGAAAAAGTAATTCCGTGGGCCCTCTAGATGGCTATACTGTTCCCTCAATTGCAAACAGTTACTTCTGAGCTGCGTGTTATGGCTAAGTTTCACCAACTAGCGGCATACGTGGTTGGGTCACCTAATATTTGTTATGCTAATATGAGATCACGTTGCAGCCTTCCGTACTGACCGCTGAAACTCCCAGCAAGTTCAGCTTTCGATGGTAAGATTGACTGCGCAGGCCCTTTACATTTTTGGTTGCTATTCGCTGTGGCACCTCTAATTCATCTAGGTGATGCCTCAATCAAGGTGGCCAATTTTGGATGACGTATTCAACGTGAAGACGCACATGAAGACGCGTCATTGGGAATATTGGTGGGTCAAATCTCCGGAATGCCCTTCGCAGGAAGCCGACGTGCTGGTTGCCTCTTTCCGCACACACTTCAGCCTGCTTTGAACAGTTAAGGTAATTCTGTACGAATACACCAAAGCCTTGTCCATGGGAGCTAGTCTTCAACCCATGTGCTCCAAGCACATATGTGTAGTTATGTCTATGGCGTAAGTGTACAACGCGACATTTGTCCACGTTGAATGGTAGGGCGTTTTGAACTGACCAGTTCGACACCGTGTTGAGATTGCACTGGAGCCATTCGTGGTCATCCGGTCATCTGAGCATTTGTCATATCCTGATATCAATGGAATAATGGTATATTACTGGAAATAAGCAGATGCTTGGCAAGTCCCGTAGGATGGCCAAAAAGTGAACCACAACATCGTGAATAGAAAAACAAAGGGAGAAAATGAAAATGGTTTTTGTGGACTAACCACAGGGTCAACACAGAGGCATGCAGAAAGAGCCAACCACAGTTGTGTAGGTTAAATCTGGCTGTGCAACGTGCGTCGCATTATATCGTTTGTCTAGACACACAGGCTATATCTCCATTAGTTTAGTTGGGTTAGGGCAACATCGAGACCTTTTTTTTAAACACAGATCACCTGGGGGCGGAAACAAGGTAATTTGGGAGGGCGTTCCATCGCTGAGGCACACAGAGAGAGTACAAGTTCTGTCGACATTCTAGCGGACTGTATTGCGTGCCTAACTTGCACTGGTGGCCCCCAAATTCGTGTTGTGGCTCAGTCGTAGTAATTAATGGCAAACGTGGTTGGGGTTCCTTAGAATCTGCTAGGCCATAATAAGATCGCCATGTAGGCGCCGGTACTGACTACTGTATAATTTTAGGGTCCTCAGTCTAACTTGACAGGAAAGATTGAACAACCCCTCGACGTGCTTCGCGTCTCCTCGCTGTGGAGTCTCGTGCGCTGCAAGGTCTTGTTTGTGCCAGTAAGTGATGACCCCTGGCTTCCATACTGGTAAAGTATGGTTCTCCTGTAGACCTAGTTGATAGAAAGCGATCAGTGGTTCTTCTAAGTCAGCCATTCTCAACGGGGCCATATGGCCCTCTGAGGGCTATAGAGAACTCCCGGGGGCCCTAGGATGAGATCTTTTATGGGGGACATGGGGGGCCGTGCTGTGAAAAGTGGGCTGTGATAACACAAATAACAAAATTCACTTAAAAATTATTTTCTGATAGTTTCTTTCCGCTCACTAATCTTCATTGGTAACTAGGGGTCAGTGAAAGCTATTACTAGCACACAATTGTCGGTTTACGAAGGTGTGAAGGCCAGGCTGAGCAGACTTTCCGTTACGGAGCTGACATAGCTCCGCCAAACTTGCGCACATTTCGCCGGGATCAGTTCAAACATACAATCACCACTGACACTGTGTGACAACTAATGTGCCAGTCAGTTTTCTTCGTTCGTGTCTTACTGCGGTAGGCGCTTTTCATCTCTAGTCTCAGCTGGCAATGTTCCACTAGTCTGTGTTTTTAATGGTTATAAGGAAGGGGTTTTATAGAAGTATTGGTGTGAACACATTTAACTGACATTTAGAATGGTGGAACACTATCGTCTCAGCTCGCGTGTATCTCTGGCGGCTGTCACGTTAGCCAGCAAGGTTCCGAATTCGAGTGGCTACTCTGCACGCGTGAGGTACTATCTTACGTGAGGACATACGGTTGCTTTGATGAGTATATCTAACATAATGTGCACATAAGGATACTTCTCCTTATGCTTATACCAATCAAGTGCCTTGCCAGCACACATTTGGCGCCATGTTTGGCAATAGCTGATGTATGTCATTCGCTTCGTTGTTGACACTCCCATGCAGGTTTCTTGAACTATCCGGCATCTTCGTCCGTGATTGTTTCTTCTGTCCGTCATTTTACCTGTTACCACTGTTTGCTAAAACTTTCCCTTAATGTAAGTGTGTCTAGTGACTATTGTCCTATCATGAGTTCCATTTGTTTTCACCACTGGCTTTCGTCAAGATGTATTCTGACATTTTGCCCATCTACTGTACTTTCAAAGCCATCCTCGGAAATCACTTTTGGGTGCACACTAACAACATTTCTACGCTTAAATCTTTCAGCATTGTATCCACCAACAGATGTTACAAGTACGCTAGCCAAATGTCCTTTCTTCTAATCTCACGGTCAAGCAAGAATAAATTTAGTGCCACCAATTATTAACTAAACCAACTTACACTTAAACTAGATCTTTTTAATGTGGATAAAATTCGTTACATGTTATTTGGTTTGTTCTGCGTACTTGGTAATCTTCTCCTTACTTGCACACGTCGCTCACGCAAATTGTGGTAAACTTGCGTAATTTTATCGCGTGGTATTTTTTAAATAACTTCGATCATTTTGTACTTATCACGGATTCACTTGTAACCAATTTCTTCTATATGCTCATTTAGCGAGTATTTATGTCGTCATATGAGTTTACTTTAATCGATATCGGCATTTCGAATGATTGGCTGTTGTTTGACATCCCAGGTGTGGCTGCGCTTGATGTGCATGTTGACAAGGTGCCTACCTGTCTATTACCCACTACCTTGTCCATACTGGCTCCAAGAGACAGTTGGTCGTTGCTGGAGAGGACGCGGTGCACGGTCCTTGTGGCCGTTGCTAGGCTCGAAGAGTGGTTCCATGCACTCAGTGGAGAGCGGACTACGGTCCAGCCACCGCCTTGTGTGCGCTTGATTCCCAAATACAGCGTGCTATGTGTTTGCCTGTGAAGGAGTGTGGGCTGGCTCCGTTGATGAAACGTGGCTCCATCCACATGCCTCCCGGTCTTATTCCTTCGGGTTTACACTTGGTATGGGGTGTGTGGATGGAGCTGTGGGTGGTGCAGCGCAAGCCATCCATGGTCCCTCTGTAGGCGCAGGCGTCCTGTGGCTGACCACAGTGACAGGCAAATCCGAGACCGGATGCCGCCCACCATATAATTGTGTAAGAATATTAAAGCAAAACTGTATACCTATATTACTCATTAATAATTTACAACGACAAATTTCATAAATGATCTCCTCGGCAAAGAATAAGTTTGGGCAGTACTCCGTAGAATATCATTCATTGGGATTCATCCCACCACTTCAAAACCCCACACTATCTATATGTCTAATTTGCCAAGACACTCTTACAAGTGAAATCGTACAACGACATAAACTGCAAAATCATTTGGAAATTGTAGATATGAGCAAAAGCAGAAAGCCTGTTGATTTTTTTTGAAAGATGCAGGCTAGCTTTGAAAACTTGGCAACTTTACAGCCAATCGTTTCTGACAGGACAAAAACGGCAAATGGACTTACGACGTCTTACAAAGTCAGAAAATTGATTACCAAAATTGGCAGTCCACATAATGTTGGAGCAAATATTACCTTGCTTTCATTATCAATAATACTTTCGGACCTGATGTATGCGAATCCACAAGAAGCACTTTCAGCCATTCTGCTCAGCAACTCAACTGTATGTAGACGAATAGATGAGATGGCGCAGGACATAGAAAGCATGTTACTTACCTTACTACAGATCAGCAAATTTTCTTAATGAGTAGGTAAATCTACTTTATCTGATAACGACGCTCTTCTCGCGGCATACGTCCGATTCATCAAACATAATGAATTAATGGATGAAATGCTGCCTGCCACGGTATATAAAACTCAGACAAAGGGCCAGTCTCTATTCGAGGTAGTCAATGGCTATCTGCCTGAAAACTCCACTACAATGCGAAACAAAGTTTCAAGTGCAACAGGCGGAGTTACTGCAATAGTCGGAAGATTGAAAGGATTTCTTGCCTATCTAAAAAGTGTTCGCCTTTCTGTTTATACAATTACCTGTGTGATTCACGGAGAGCACCTAGTGGCTAAGATCGTGGCAGGGCGCTTAAAAGATTCACTGTCAAAACGTATAATAGTAATTAACAATATCAATCTGCACCCCTTTTCAAGATCGTCTTTTTCAGTAGTTATGTGAGGAAAACTATGATGATTTCCAGGTTGGACTTTTGCATACAGAACTTCGATGACACTCCAAGGGCGACTGTATTCACTGATTTGTTGTACACTGGCACACCTGTATAGCCTCCCCGAACGACCATACCTGGGATGTCTACACAGTACGAAGGAACCACTGTGTCAAACTCGTCCGGGAAGATAAACTTAAAAACCAACGAGGTCTGGTGGAAAAGTTTCACTCCAATCCCAAACTGCAATACAGACACGTAAACAATTTGCGCCGTGTTAAGCGCGGTATTCCTGCTCTGCACACAGCATGTGGGTTGGCCCAAACCGCACAAGAGGCAGCCAACGTCCTTGGACAACAATTTGGTCTTACGTTCCAAAGCGCGCAATCATCATACATCCTGCCTAAGCAGATACCGCCGCCATCAGGGCTAAATCACATTTCGTTCACCTCCGCAGCTGTACTGAAGTGGCTGATGTCTCTGCGAAAATTCAGCTCCCCGGATGCGAACGGCATTCGTCCGAAGGCGTTGAAAATTGCTGCCGTGACTTTGTCAGGACCATTAACAATTTTCTTTCAACGATGTCTGAACGAGATGCACGTCCCCACGATGTGGAAGCACGGAATCATCACGCCTATCTACAAAAGTGGTAGCCGTGCTGAACCAACAAACTATCGCCCGATAACAATACTGCCTGTGATCTCCAAGGTTATGGAGTCCATCGTAGCTGAGGCTTTAATGGGGTACCTAGAGAACAACAAAATTCTCGTTCCGGAACAGCACGGATTTCGCAGAAATCGCTCCTGTACAACTAATCTCTTGATTGCTCATGCAAACTGGACGGAATCTGTGGATGCTGGTGCAGGAGTCAACGCGGCCTACTTGTATTTCTCAAAGGAATTCGACCGTATAGACCATCGCATTCTCCTCCACAAACTCCAGAAATATGGAATCGGCGATCCTGTTCTGGGCTGGTTAGGAGACTTTCTCTTTCAACGTCACCTGAATGTGAGGGTTCGAAACAACCTATCGAAATCCATGTAAGTTCAGTGCGGCGTACCTCAGGGCTCGGTACTTGGACCCCGCCTGTTCCTGGTCTTCATAAATAATCTCGCGAGTGTGCTATCTTCTAAATGTTTGCTATTTGCTGATAACCTAAAGGTATGGCGCACTATAGCTGCAGTGGAGGATCACACAGTCTTACAGGAGGACCTGGACAAAGCGTACACATGGTCCATCGAGAACATGCTGCATTTCAACATCATCAAGTGCAAAGTTCTCAGCATGCGACACAAGAGTATGCACATCTACCGCCTAGGACCACAACTTCTACAGCGGGGTTCTCACGAGTGCGATCTCGGCTTGATAGTTCAAGATGACCTCGTTTGTTTGAGGCAGACTGAAAAGGCAGCTAAGAAAGCGAACCAGTACCTCTGCCTTCTTCGCAGAGCTTTCGGGAAGTTTGACCCTTCGATCTTTCCAAAAATGCTTAGTGCGTACGTGAAGCTGAACGCGGAATACGCTATTCAAGCGTGGCAACCCTGGCTCAAGCACCATCTCACCGCGCTCGATACTGCACAACGTAGGGCAACGAAGAGTGTCAGAGGTTTGACCAGCCTCCCCTACCCACTCAAGCTGAAGACCCTCAAAATATACATTGGATGTTATCGGCGTCTAAGGGTCGATGTTATAATGGTGTACCTGATCCTGAGAAACCCCAACCACGCATGCCATTCCCTTCTAATACTCAGTCAAAACACCTCACTAAAAGGTCATCAGTTTAAGCTGGTCATGCAGTAGAGCCGCCTGGAATGTCGGCGAAACTTTTTCTCCCTTCTGGTGTCACGGCCTTGGAACGCCCTCCTGGGAAATGTAATTAATGCACCCACCCTATCCTTTTCAAAAAACGCCTTGACGATACCCTGTCACATTTACACTCCGTGCTCTAGCTCATGAACACCAGCTACTGGCACTAATGCACAACAGACAGGGGATAGCGCCATAACCCTACTCGAGAATGAGTCACTCCAAACGTCCTGCACGTAATTTGATAAACACTACTACTATAGAAACTGGATTTCTGTATCCTGTGGACCCAAGATAGTTGCACACTAGTAAGCGTTGTGCTTGCTAGCTTTTTTATTTTTCTCGCCTATGATGGAGACAACAACCACTCCCCTGTTGCTTTGTGTGCGTACATTGTCATTTCATACTCCCTTTACACGACAGTGCAGTTACATCTGTAATCGCCCGAACTGACGACGCCATTATCCCTTTGCTATTATTTTTTTGTCACGCTAAACACCCTACGGGATATGTCAAGCACCTGCTTTTTTGCTCGTTATAAATCATTGTTCATTGTTCATCACATTCTTTCTGAAACTGATTACGGAAGAAAACTGGGTGCAGCTAAGCTAGATGGGTTTTATCTGGCTGATATTTTCGAAAAGCCACTTATTGAACAAAATCCTTCAAGGCAAGTTGAGTAATCTCATCTCAAGCAAAGATGCCACCAGCGGTTATTTATAAGCTGTAAGTATATGCTGAAAACATCGGACGTCGCGAATTTTCACAGTACCCAATTGTTTGCTTAATTCAGGCATTTACAACAACTACGAAAAGAAATGAAAGACACGTTTCATGACCTGATTGAGATGGAAATCCTGATTTAGATTTTGGATTCATTTAATGTTGTTGTTGCTGAAATCCAGGAAAGTCTCATAGAGCTTAAAAATGACACACTAGAAAGCTCCAAATTCACGTTATATAAAAGGATTTTGGATAGACGGATGTCCCATACTGTGGGAAATGGCTGAAATATATTTCTTTGCTTCCCATCTACTTACACGGTTGAATGTGGATTTAGCAGACTGGTTGCTGTGATAACAAGTAGAAGCGGATTTGACATTACTGCAAGAGGAGATATTGGGCTCTCGCTGTGACCTCTGGAGCCGGACATAAGCAAGCTTGTTCAAGGGCTTTAGGCTCAAGGCCCGCACTAATACAGGGTGGCACATGAAATGTCGCACCATTTATTTCATTCATTACACATGTATTTATCATCAACATATTACAAACTTAGTGCAGAATTAATTGTATGAGCATGGAAGTTTAGTACACATTAATAAGTGTTCAATGTGATCACCATTTTGTTTCACAACCTTTTGCAAACGAACCTTTACATTTGTCACAACCTTCCTGTAAGTTGTCCGAAATTAGACGGGGCGCAACTACTTGATGAGAGCCCTGAGTTGAGGTGCACTTGCAGGCTTCCTTGCAAAGGCGTTATCTTTCAAGTAGCCGCACAAGAAGAAATCACGTGGATTGATGTCAGGGCTATGCGTGGACCACTGTCTCCCACCTTGGTGACGCTCAGGAAACCGATGTGACATTACCCGCCCATCAAACATGTTATACAGGTAATCAAGAACAACATTTGCAGTCTATGGGCGGCCTCAGTCTTGCATGAACCACTGAGTTTGTAATGGGAGACCTGTTGCCAAGTTCTTGAATAAATCTGTTTTTCACCATGTCCTTATATCGATCCTTGTTCACCTTCTGTGCAACACTCAAGATGTTAATGAAAATGGTGATTGGCCCCAAGAAAGTATTCCATACTAACTTCTCGTGACGTCTGTTGGATTTTCCATTAACCGACGTGTAGGAATACGCGTTTACAACATTACATCTATGATATTCGACGAGTAATGAACAATACAAATGGTATGAAATTTCATGCGCCACCCTGTATCGCGACAAACATATTGTTACGAAGTTACTACACCTAATACATGACATGCGTTACAGTTAAAAGCCGACAATAAGTAAATACAACTTTAAATATTACTGCTAAGTTTTGTGTAATTACAGACAACTGGCTTGGTGTTGCCGCACAATGAATGTTATCTTGAGGCTGTACAAAGTTGAAATATAGGGGTTTATACGGGAAAGAGCAGTGATACCAAGATTGAAATTTAACCATCATAACGGAAGCTACCAATATTATCACTGGAAACAACCGATTTATAGCTGTTAGGCATTGCGGATTGTTGAAGTTGTGCTGCTCAAAAGTGGGGGCCAGAAGAAATGGAAAGGTTCAAACGCGGTCATGGCCGAATAAAGGCTGAGAACGCCTGTTCTAGATCACTAGCTACTGCCCACAGAGGTTTCGGTCGAATGTTGTCAACTCCAGAATAATTAAGGGTACGCGAAGATAACAATTACTTCAACACAGCTTTCACAGTGAAGGTGATGTTGTCTAAACCCGACGGTGGAGAATAATTGGGCTCGTTACATGCTAGAAAGTTTGGGAGGAATGAAGCCGTGGGAGATCGGCTGCTTCCATTGCTGACCGCGTGCATTCGTCAGCCATGACTAGTGCTGAAATCCACCGCTTCACCTTTAGAAGTCCGTTAACGTGCCTGTACAGAAGCTTGCGATCCGTGCAGAATCGCCTCATTAACTGCTGCTGATGCGTGACCTTGTCTACGCGGATCAGTTTCACACAGAAGTTACGATGAGTCACGTATGCAGTCCAGGTTTCGGCATTCGGGCTGTCTTTGTGAGCTCCCCATATCAAGTCCGTCAGAGATATACATTTACGTGTTCTGCTCCTCAGAAATGACTTATGCTTGTTTTAGGGTTGGAAGGAATTTGTTCTCATGCGTGCATTACCAATGTGCTAAACGTCCTTGTAATCGTTTCCCAGGTGATGCCTGGGGGCATTCGGTTAAGAAAGTCCAAGATGTATCCTTAGCAAGCGTAGATAACACATGATAGTGCGTGTCAGTATACAGTTTATCGTTCTCTTTTACAGGATACTCTGTATAACATATATAGCCAAACAATAGACTAACATGTTCACTGCGACCGAGTGACGATCTTGTAACTATCCCCTCGACCGTGAGTTCTTCGTTAGTGAGCACACAATGGAGTATCAACGGTTTGTTAGTATTTCCTAGTCTGGTGGCAGAGATTACTTGGTTGTACAGAGGGTGGCTGGAAATTAGGTCTTGCAAGCAGGCTTTAAACTGCACACCATCGGTTGCTGGAGTTTCCATGTCGTGCCCATTAAAGTCCCCAGCGATAAGAATATATGGGACTTGCTCGAAGCAAACTGAAAGACGTGGTTCAGTTTGGAGTTTATTTGCGACGTAGAGTTTGGTGGGCGATAAATTACGGCAAATAAACGTGTTCTTCTTCCACAACCATAGGCAGCAGCAAAGCGAATCCGGGGCGCGGATTTTGGGGCGATGGATTACTTTACATCGGAGGTTTGTATTGTAATAGAGAATCACACCCCCCATTTTAGTTCGATCGTTCCGATGCAGCGACATACCGGGTAAATTGATCTCAGAATCGGTTGTCTCAGTGTTTAATCAGATCTCTGCAATCATGACTAGGTCACGCGGTTGTGAGGCATGGAGTTCTCTCAGGTCAGCCAACTGACTAAGAAAGGCTTGGACGTTTGTGTACAAACAGGATTGTCTTCTTGTGGTTAAGGATGCGTTGATGGATGGCAAATTTGTTTCTTTTTAAGCCGACCGTTAGATAGCTAGATAATAATTGCTTTTTGGTTTATG
>CALYDF020005924.1:0-13874 GCA_944474145.2 Dicrocoelium dendriticum | reverse complement strand
GTGACACGGGTGAGTTGCGCAAGTGCTGATAATGGTATAGTAACCTTAAAGAGTTATTATCCAAGTTAGAGGATGCGTAGAAATATTGACTAAAAATTTCGCTGTTTTGCGTCAGATCAGTTTTCATGTGGTTTGCGGCGGTAACCAGTGAGAGCATGTCTTGACACCGTTTCGTACCCCTGCACTTTAGAAGGTCAAATAAATTTCGAATTTTAAGTTGGCTGTAGAGGGATCTTTATACTTCATCAATCTCTTATGACATTCCAGGATTAGGACTGTGGCGGGCTTTTGGTTTTGTGTCAAGAAGCAGAAGTTATTTGTTGTAACATATGCCGTTAGCAACTTTTGAGCTTTATGATTGTTTCACGTGACATATTCGTTTTGTTACTGTGATGAGTGTCGATGTACAGTGTGAGCGAGTGCATCGATACATACATGAATAATGTTGTAGAGAACATCTCCAGTGATTTGTGAGTCTTCAGTAGGGAAAAACTGTCGCATTGAGCAGATCTCATTAACAGAAGAGTAGTAGGGGGAGTTGAATGGTATAGGTAGAAATTCGTCACGTCTAGACTCACTCAGCCACCCTGTCCTCTGCACGGCGGTAACGTGTAAGTCAGTGGATAGTGAGCGGCGCTATATCACATTTAGTAACTTATTCACGATAGCCATTGCCGTCCCCCGTAGCTCAGTGGTCTGAACCACGGACTGGCAACAGTCGAGTTGCGGGTTCGAGCCCTACCAGGGGTCCGATAGAATGCGCATTGCTGATGATTCCCGAAAGGATGAAACGCGCGTATAGTGCTTTTCCGGGCGTGTGACGGCTGTCTGAGTGAGTCTAGAGGTGACGAATTTCTACCTATAGATCTCATTAAGTTGGCGAACAGACAACAGTAGACGGGTTTATATTTCCCGGTATGTATTTAAAATTGTGTCACGGTCAATGTCTGGCATCGTTCGGGATGAATGAATGAAATTGATACTACTCTGTGATCACTACCAGTGAAGTGCTCAAGAACGTCGGCGGATGATGTTACTATGCCAACGGTGAACCTTAGGTCTAATAGCTGGTCCTTTCTAGGTGGAGATCAGACATGTTGCATCCATCCGTATAAGTGTAGAGAACAGATCAGATTCACGTATTTAGTATGTACATATCTTGAGGTCCATACCGGATCCAGCAGATTGAAATCTCCAGCTACTACCGTGTACTTGGTTGGTTGGTCTGCTATATGACAGAAATTATCTTGTAATGCGTTAACTGCTGCGACACTGGACTTGAAGTGCATGTATATATTCGAGGAGTGATCAGCATCATGTGCATTTACAAACACAGTGTCTTCGAAGTAACCTTTAAAACTGCGGAACAGCCTTGTTGCAAAGAACACTGGTAGCAAAACCTCACGTGGAATCTACACGGGTGCTCCTAAGCACAATAAAAACACAGCTATTTTAAACGTTCCACCAAACGCTGTCACCACTGAAAACCAGCAGACAATCGGCATATCTCTAACCATGCAGCATTTGAATATGCGACCTGTGCGCTCCATAACTTCTGAGCCACTTGCTAGGGAAATTCAAGGAGCTGAGAGAAATTGGCCCAACCAAAATCCCCTCAAACTACCTCAACATGTAAATAATCTTAACTGGAACCTAGGTTATGTGCGACAGCCAGAAAACTGTAATCTGAATACTGAATACTGTATTATAGAGCAAGTAGAAATGGATTCTGTACAACTCTTTCGAGATATGGCGAAAAACGTTATAAAAGTTGTCAACCTTGAATATCATTGTCGTTCACATGTAATATTTAAAATATTCGACTTACGATATTTCAGGATTCACAAATGTGATGTCATCGTAAGTGTGCAGTCGTTCTCTGAATCGAATAGAGGCAAAATGCAAATCTAACAACGTTTTGAACTGTTGCACAGATGTTGCCTCAATCACATGTTCGGGCAAACTATTCCAAATGTTTACCACTCTCCGTTCGAAGCACAGTGGGTGGGGAACACGTTTCATATCCGGCACAACAAGTTTGTATCTGTGTCCGCGTGTGCTGCATGGCCCTCATAAGTGCAGCATTGGCCTTAACATGGGGAACTCACCGAGATGTAGAATTCGGTAGGTCATAATGAGGTCGACTCTCACCCGACGGTAGGACAAGGTGTAGAGTCCTAGTTTCTCGCACCGGTCTTCATACCCAAAGCCACGTAAACTCGGGATGAGCCTGGTAGCAACGTGTTGGACCCGTTCGATCTTTTGTGCCTCGCCTCGGGTAATCGGAAAGTAGGCGGGCGAACCGTACTCTAGCATTGGTCTAATGATAGAAGAGAACAGGCGAGTGGCAACCTCTTCAGACCATGTGCAGAAGCTACGTTTGAGCGCCCAAAGCATGCGCAGTCCGTTCCGATATAGCCTGTTCGTGTTGTCCACGGACTTCAAATCGTAGCGTGAGAGTACACCTAGGTCCTTCACGGAGGGTGTGGGATATAGCGTTTGGCCGTCAAGGGTGTAGGTTCGGCCGTCTGCACCCTTCCCCCGGCTCATAAATACCGACTTGGCTGGGTTGACCGGGAGAAGAACTTCTGCAGACCATGTGGATAAGCGGTTTAGATCTTGCTGAAGTAGGCCACAGTCATCGGGAGCGTCGATTTCTCTCCAAATCTTCATGTCGTCCGCAAACAAGGCACACGGCGACCGGAGAAGCTGCGGTAGATCTTTGATGTGGATCAGGAACAGAGTGGGCCCCAGCACAGTGCCTTGAGGCACGCCACTTGTAGAGGGGTACCAGTCAGTTAGATGGTCGTCGACCTGTACCCTCCACTTTCGTCAAACAAGAAAGTCGCGGATCCACCGGTGCAGTGAGCCACCGACGCCACACATGCTGAGTTTGTGAAGGAGAACCTCATGACTGACCTTGTCGAACGCTTTGCTGAAATCGATGAATATCACGTCGACGGACTTCCCCTTGTTTATTGCCTTCAACCACTCATGCCTCGTCACAAGCAGGTTAGTAATGCATGAGCGACTTTGCATAAAACCGTGCTGTGCGGGCGTCAGGACCTCGTTTGACTGTAGCAACTGCAGCAATCTCTTCTTCACGATTTTCTCAGCAACCTTTGCCAATATAGGTGTCAGACAAATTGGCCTGTAATTGTCTACTTTGCTAGGGTCGCCGCCTTTCGGAATAGGCTTCACCACCGCACATTTCCAGTCAACCGGCAACAAACCTTCGGAGAGCGACCTGTTGAAAAGGTCAGTCACGATAGGAGAGAGGATGGTTGAAAGTGACTTGAGAACCAGTGGGTGAAGCCCATCAGGTCCGGCAGGTTTGGTGCCGTCAAGGTTGGCGAGTAGTTGAGCTACCTCTTCGACGCGACAATGCAGACTATCGGGTTCGGTAAAAGCGGTACACGTCGAACTCGGAACAGACACCTGGTTATTCGCAAATACAGAAGCGAAATGCGCCGCCAACGCGGACGCACGCTCAGAGCTGGAGGTTAGGGGCTGTCCATCCGTGCCATCCAGCACTGGCACATCACCCGCCGGCTTCAGGCGTCGCTTCACGTATGCAAAGATTCTCTTGGGGGCGGTCTTCGCGGCTAATGCGAGCTGCTCTTCAAAGTGTCGGCGTTTATTCTTCTTTTGCACTGTTGCAGAGATTCCGCTGACATTTATACCCTTCGTAATCATTGGCAGAGCCAGAGAGAAGGAATTTGTCCCACAGTCTGCGCCGCCTCCGAGCCAGGTTTCCATACTCCTTATCAAACCAATGAGGCTTAATCGGTCCAACCTTTCGACATTTCAATGGCACAAATTTGGAACACAATGATGTCAATCTCTCTTTTATAAATATCCAACAATCTTCCACAGATGCAGCTTGTGACAGAGACCAATCCAGTTGGCTCGTGGCTCGAGCAAGACCATCGAAGTCGGTTTTCCAGTAGTTGGGAGCTGGTTGCAGCGGATGTGAATACGTCAAAGATAATTCCATATCAGCTATCAGTACTGAGTGGTCGCTCGTAGCCAGGGGCTCCAGAATCCTAACGTCACGCACTCGTTGTTCGTAGCTCGTTAACATCAGGTCGAGACAGGACGAGGTTGAACGTGTTGATATGCGTGTTGGCTGGCATATGTGTTGCGATGCACCAGTTTCAAGTACCAAATCCACGAACTTTGCTTCAACCTCACTATGTCCAGGCATCAAATGCACATCAGGCCATCGTATTCGAGGACAGTTAAAATCGCCCATAAGCAGAAAGTGTGGACGACTCATGTGGGTCCGAAGATGGGGCAGCCAATCCAAACAACGACTCAGGGGACTGCGATAAACTGCGCCCACAAGTAGTTCTCTGCGCCTGAGGCGGATGGAGCACCACAGTAGCTCACACAGGCCATCGTCACTTCGGTAGGTGCTCACAAGTCTCCCACGCAGGGAAGACCGGATGTAAAGTAAGACACCACCGTGGGCATTCTTTAGTCTATCGCATCGGAAACACGAGTAACCGTTGAGTTCAAGTTCTTGGGTGTATAACTCTGCATGCAGCCATGTCTCTGCGAGTCCCACTACGTCTGGCCGCTCAGACGCAACGAAACAACAAAGCTCATCGCGCTTATTCATAATACTGCAAACGTTTGTGAAGGCTACTCGCAGGCCGCAGCAGGAGCCACCGGGCGTGCTTGAAGTGTGAGCAGCCTGTTTATCCTGATTCGCGGATTGTTGGAAACCACCCGAAAATTTACAATACGAAGATTTGTTTCCCCCTCACCAGTGCGTCTTTTCAACTCAATGATGGCAGACTTGAGCCGCTCCCTGTCTACTGGGTCCAGGTCGGGACGAACATGGATCTTCAAGCCTTTCAGCCTACTTAGGCGAGACATGATAAGTCTTGGACTGGCTTCGTCCACAAAAGTGATTCTCATAGGCCGATTTTGTTGATCACCTTGCTTTCCAAGACGGGTAATCTGCCTCACTTTTATCGAGTCCTCAACAGCGTCGAGGAGTCTATCAATTAGACCCTGTAAAAACTCGACATCGTGATCGTAGCGCATTTGGGGTGATGGATCACTGGACTCCGGTGCGTGAAAGATCACGAGATTATAACGCCTCTGGTCGGACGAGGTTGGCCTTGCAGGGCGAAGTATACTACCAGCCTCAAGTGGTTTGGCTAACCGTTGACTTACAGAACGTAAACGCCCAACGTTCCTTCGTAATTTCGTCCTCTGATCTTTCCACTGGTCTTCAACACTCAAACTTTCACCTGCTGGGACATCAGTGTCCGGTGGACACAACAAAGGTAAACAATTTAGGCCAGGTGCAACTGGGCTTCTCACAACGGTTGGACTTGGTGTCAGTGAGTTTGCACGGGTAGAGGAGGACGACTGAGCCGAAATCGGAAGGCTCTTCGCGCTAGGTTGTTGGGCCAAACACACGGAGCTGTTCGCAACGAAACGCTGAGGACTACACGTCGGCTTTACTCTTTCTGGCTGTATCTGATTTCGGCAATTTTCACATATAGTTTGGACGAAATCGTGTTGGATCTCGCGAAGACGATGAAAATGCTCAACTGATAATCCAACACATGAAATATGGTATTTAACTTGGCAAAATGCACACGTGAGGGCATTTGCACGGTATCCGACTAGTTTGGAGCAAGTACCACAGGATGACTGCTTCGGCATTGCGAATAATACGAAAACAAGATGGCGGCCAATTGACGAAGAAAGTGGCGATAGCAAGATCGCCGAAACCAAGCGATGAAATACAAGTATTTCTGGTCGGAAATTTCAGAATCGGAAATGAAACTGAATTGTAGCTCAATTTCCACGAAATACTTCCAATGAACGCAGAAAGTTAACACAAAGTGATCTTGTCAACACAGCCAAAATAACCGACCGGAGGACGCTATCCGCAGTGGGTCGCCATTTTCCCACTATTTCACCCTTCCAACCTTTTTTGGGGGGTCCAGTGGCGTTCTACCCGCCACACCCCCAAATGACACTAATCCCGCAAATTATATGTCCTCCGTATCCATCACCCCCACTTCACTCTCTCCAAATACCACCTCGTAAGTGGCCTGTACCTGGATTCCTGTAGACAACCCAACGGATAACAAGACACTGCACTTAATTTTAATTAATTCCCGTTCACTGTTAAATAAAATGCACTTCCTGCGTAATATCCTTCACCTTTCTTCTCCTGATATAGTACTAATTACAGAAACATGGTGTTCAGCAGAGATATCTGACACATTGTTCAGGATACTGGGTTATAACATCTTTCGTAATGACCGTCTTTATGGTAGAGGTGGTAGCTGTATAGTCTACGTCAAAGACAAATACTTGATTCTGCCTCTGAATGAACCATTCCTACAGAGACTTCCTGATTCGGTGTGGATTACAATTTCTATTAATCCAACAAATCTCTTAGTAGGTTGTATTTACAGACCCCCATCGTCTACACTCACCGTGACCGATGACTTGTTGGAAACTTTCTCTCTTATTGCTGACCTCTCATACACTAACAAAATAATCGCTGGGGATTTCAATATGCCCGAAATCCCATGGTCCCTTAACAATAAACCACAAAAACACAATCCTTTTATGTCTACTCTTGGTCGACTGGGATGGGTACAGCACGTCACAGAACCTACACGGCTTGGAAACACACTTGATCTAATATTTACCATGGGATGTTCGCATGTGTCCACATACATCAGTGACAAGTTGCTGGGTAGTGATCATAACATTGTTGGTTGTTCTTTCCAAATTCTTTCTAAACCGATAGAATCGGTGATAAATTTTCGCCCATTCTCTTCTGTGAATTGGTCAATTTTCTCGGATCTTATAAGGTCTTCATATTGAGATCCATTCTTCTTAGCACAGAATGTACAAATTGCTTGTAATGAATTCTACCACCGCATTCAGCTTTGTGTTGAAGCTGTGGCTCCAGAACGTACTAAGAAGTTGAAAAGGACTGCTGCTCCTGCAGGCATCTCAAAAAAGGTAGCCACTAAACTTTATAAAATAAAGAAAAAATTTAGGAAAATTAACGATTTTACTCTGCTGATGCTCCACACCAGATTGCTTACAGCGTTATACCAAGACCATCACAAAATGCTATGCTCTGAGGAAGTAATGGCACTGAAGGGCGCAAATGTGGTAGGCTGCATCTCAAATCTTTTGGACCGTAGGCAGAATAGAAAATCAAGTTGTATAACCACCATTGTAAACTCTGATGGAACTGCCATAACCGACGGTGCAATCATATGTTCGATCTTCAATGACTACTTTATGTCTACTTATGGCGCTAATGCGAAAGAAGGTCCTCAGCTCAAGCTGATACACAGAGGGTGTAATACCCTCCAAACTGTTGAATTTACACTTAGTGACATATGTCGCCAACTCAGATTAGTTCGGCCATCATGCTCACCAGGCCCTGACAACCTCCCTCCAATACTGGTAAAGCATGGAGGTCCAGACATCCCCCTGTTTTTGCTTAATGTATTTACACTTTCCATGCTCAATGGGGAGTACCCTATACACTGGAAACAATCAACTGTAATACCAAGGCACAAAAGCGGATCTATGCAAGATGTAAAAAATTACCGCCCAATCCACCACACATCTATTATTTCCAGTATCATGGAAAGAATAGTTAAAGAACGCATAATAGAATATTTGAGTTTTATGAGCCTACTCAGTAAACATCAACACGGTTTTTTGAAAGGTAGGTCGTGCACTACCTGCCAGTTAGATTACCTTGATTATGTGACTAGAGCAAGAGACGCCGGAAGTGCCATCATCGTAATATTTCTTGATATCCAAAAGGCTTTTGATCGTGTCCCACACAATTTATTGCTGCTGAAGCTTATGTCCTATGGTATCACTAATTCGCTTCTAGACTGGTTGTCTTCCTACCTCGAGGGTAGAAAGCAAGTAGTCAAAATCGGTAACTATACATCTGAAGCCACTACCATCTCTAGTGGAGTGATTCAAGGTAGCGTGCTAGGCCCGCTTTTATTCTTAATCTATTTCAACGATCTCCTTGACGAAATCTCGTATGGAAAGCCGTACCTTTTCGCAGATGATGTTAAAATTGTGTATTGTTCCGCCCCTGGGCAATGTAGTCCTAACTTAGCCTATATTCAGTCTGACTTGTCCGCACTGGAGCACTGGAGTAACTCCTGGAAGTTGCACTTTGCCACTGACAAGAGTAATCTATTGTACCACGGCTGTGGCCCTTCTCTGAACATCCTTACATTAAACGATACTCCTATTCCTGTGTGTGGCGCAGTCCGAGACCTTGGTCTAAGATATTCTGCCTCGTTTAACTTTTTAGAGCATGTTATATTCTTGCTGGCTTCTGCCAGAAAAGTGATCGCCTATATAAGTCGAACTCTTATTTTGAGGGATTCCAGGCTTCAAGCCTTTAAAATATGTGTTAGGCCGAAACTTGAGTACTGTACGATAGTGCATAGAAATCTGAGAAAAGTGGATATTATAGCACTAGAAAACATTCAACGATCATTCACAAAAAGGTTTCTGAACATGCCTAATACTATGACATACCGTGAGCGTTGCGAGGCGCTAAATCTGGAACTGCTATGGCTACGCAGACTCAAACTAATCTGTGCCTTTTATCCCGCTTACTATTCGGATTGACCTTCACTGCTCAGCCACAACTCGAGTTTCAGACTCGTATGCGCTATGAACTAAGAAACAGCGAGCGCAAAGTGAAAATACCAAAGTATCGCACAAAGCTCCGCTCAAAATTTTTCTCTGTAAAATATGCGTTAATATGGAACAAACTTCCATCGAGTGTTAGAAACTGCACTACCTATGCCCAATTCAGACGCATGATTAATATTCACCTGACTGTTGCAAACATCTGGTCAAAACTATGCCAATCGATGACTCTAGATGATTTGTATGAAATAGGTCCTGGATACGTATGAAAGTCACCATATCCTCTATTCGTTTCAATAATATAAGATTACCTACATATAATTGCATTCTTGAGTATATATTTGAGAACGATCTTACTCCTATTAATCCGTTTAACCAATTCTGTTTTCTCCATTGACGCACTGGTTCGTTGATGCACTACGCCTTCCAAGCTGATGTCTCTGTACCATCGTCGTCACTCGCCAAGATTTTCCATCAACTTGTGACTGGCCTATTGACTGCTAATCATTTCAAAACCCATATGGGAACCTTTGATCAAAAGACGAACAATTAACTATATTATGCGATCACGTTGTACAGGTTGATAAGACCACCCAATTGGTCTTTGCCTCGCACTGCTGAGTAATAAAACGTTTGTTTATTTATTTATTTATTTAACTGTATGAGGGGACATTGGCCTTTGATGCGTAAATGACATTGTGAACGTATGGGGTGCAACGACCTTCTAGCTTTGACTTATAGCAATCAATAAAAGATTGTAACCCCTTATGTGGTAGTTATACTCAGAGTAGCTTCCATTAGCCACATTTCTGTCAAAGGTATAGTTTGTACACCAGCTGGTGAGACAATTGAGCGTAGGAAAAGGAGTTTGCTGTAAATGTACTATGCGTTAGGCAACAGAATGCTCCTGGGAAATGATTGATGGGGCAAGTTCAGTAATTTTTGCAACAGTGAAGGTCAATCCACTGATATCGACGTTGTATCCGTTTTGTTTGACAGCAGTCCGACGATATCTACTTTGGGATTATCGAAGGTAGTTGCGCATGCCTCTGGGCGTGGAGAGTGGGTACGAACGTGAAGATGACGCTATCCTTCCCCCGGATGATAATTTCGGGCGCAGGGAAAAGTAATCGCTTATGATTTATGGAGTCGCATGCAGTAAGGGACTTGTTAAGGCATCGGGTGCAACCTGTGACTGGCCTGGTACCGAGCCATCCTTCCCATCCGGACAAATTAAATAACGAGTGGGACCATGTAGTTGTATTCTGTTGGATATACCAGCACTGGGAATGGCTGTGAGACTATCATCGCTTCCCTTAAAATAGTGGCTCCCTGAAACTGTTGGTTCATGATTGTTTTCACCTGCATGGGGTGAAGCATAGGGCAGCGTTGACTAGTTATTCCGCTCACCATATATATTTGACTATTTCGGATGTTCAGTGGAAGACAGTACACAGGATTATCCAAGAGATAATTTTTGCTAGACTTGCCCACTTTTGGGATGTAATTAACTGTTCGGCTGCGATGGATTTTTTCAGAAGCCGCAGATCATTTATTTGAGGGCCTCACCCGTTGCCCGCTTAATTGTTCTACTGATTAATTCATCAGTCGGTGACCGCATTGCGTTATTTGCGATTCGTTGCTCCTCTGAAGATCCAACCATTTTTCCACCGCCGGTCATTGTCCCGGTGATCAGATTCTTCACAAACGCTTGCTCCTCCCTCTGGAATCTTAGTGCAATCTTATTTGGACATTTGGTCCACTAATTGAAACAAGCGTGATGGTTTTTTGTTTACCGGTGTTGTGATGGGATCAGAAGCAGGGGCATTCGATATCGCCATCTCAATATATGTGTTGTCAAGGTCCAAGTTCACGCAGCTGGTATCTCCAGCCGTTTAGTCTGATTCCCGTATCTGTATTCCCGATTCCGTATTACACGGTGTCTTTGCTTTTAGTGTCCCTGATGCGGATGCACGAAAATACCTTTGTAGGGGTGTTAGATCATGCATAATCACAACATCATTGAACTGATTATGCTGGACTAAGGCGAATCGACACAGCATAAATTTGTCCACAGATTCTTAGACAGAAAATTTGAAATTATCGTGCAATATTGCTTTGGTTTTTGTTTTCGTAGATGCTTACCTTTGTTCTCGACTTCGGTCATGTTGCAACCATATAGCAAGGTGGTTTTTGCTGTGTCTACATTAACCGCGTTAGAAATCTTGAGAAGTATAGCGTTTTTAAACCTACGTGTCCGTTCATGTGCTTCGGAACCTACGCAGATAATAATTTGGCGGACATAATTTCGTAGAACGTAGAAGTCATGATTAAATTCACACACAATAATGTGCCTCGACGTGGAATCGAACCCTGGCCCAAAGAATTTCCGGTCCACTGCTCTACCACTGAGTTACTGAGGGCTGACGATTTGGTACGCAATTTTTAATACATGACTTCTGCTTGGTGCGCGACGTATTGCCAATGAGCTCACAGTATCTGTCTTGGTGTTGCATATTGGCTCACTCACCCGTCACTTCCAAATGGACCGAAGTATCTGTCCTTCTAATGTCTTCTGCAAAAGTCATGTATTAAAAATTGCGCACCTAATCGTCGACCCTCGGTAGCTCAGTGGTAGAGCAGCGGACCGGAAATTTGTTGGGCCGGGGTTCCATTCCCCGTCGAGTGACATTATTGTGTGCGAGTTTTAATCGTGACTTCTACTTTCTACAAACTTCACCCTACTCACAAACATCTACAGTTAATGGACATAATTTCATTTAGACTGGATCAGGCTTCGCCGATGGGATGTTAATGTATTTTCAGTTAACTAGATATCCCTTAAAGGTTTCCATGTAGGCGAGTGCTTTTGTTTCATTTCAAGCAGTTAAAACTCAAGGGAACCCATCTTAAGATTCTGTTGTTTAGTGAGGCTGACACTTGTGGAGACATTCCTTCTAATGTTCATGTTCTGTGTCTACTATTTTGTTTTAACGTTCTTTAGTTTTGTTCATGGAATGGCGGATACACAACCCTTTGTTTGTCGTGTGGGGTTAGGTATTGTTCTAGTCATAGTATCGCAGTATCGTCAAAGTCGATACTTATAAAGTGCTTAGGGATACTGCTTACGGAAGTGGCTATAGCAGAAAGTAGCTAGTAAATAAAAAAACCTACTAATTCTGTGATCGAATATCGACCAAATAGCATAGGACGTATGTAGAGACAGCACCGAAACAAGGATGTTAATGTGAATTAGAGGAATTAAGATTGTATGCCGAAAGTGTTCACTGTTTTTAAAAATCCTCCTTCTTCTAGATTCACTCACGTCCAACTGATTGTCACGCGATCTGATTACTTTGTCGGTTGCCTTTGTAACAAGTTAGGTGTCAATCGTTGACGAGACAATGTGGCTGACGGGGGTTTAACTATCGTTCTTGAAGCGTTTAAAGGTCTCGATGAAAGATTTGCAGAAGCGGTTGCTGCAAGCTGTTGAAGATCTAGGTGGTGTAAAATGTGCAGCAGACCAAATGTTGATTTACGGCTCGACCGACTAGCAACATTACACCTATCTGCACCGCTATTTGCACCATTTCGTGCAAAAATCCTAAAGCGCAAAGCGAGAAAGTTGAGCTCCGGGAATCGGAAGGGATTTTTCTTGGGTACATTCTGACTTTAGAGGCGCAATGTGACAGCAGTCAGTGCGCAATACACGCTGTTCTCATGCAAGCTTTTAAGCCCTTTGATTTCTTAAGCCGGGTGCTCACAGTTGGGGAACAGCGCTATGGGCAAACCGAAAAGAAGCTACTCGCTGTTTTCCATGCAATAGAGCAATGCGGCGGTTGCACCATTGAGAGGAAGACTACCGTGTATACCGACCATAACCCGCTCTTGTCAATAGCCAGCAAACCAATAAATAGTCTACGTCGACCTCTTCAACGAATGTTTATCCGGTTCCAAAAATACGACATGGATCTTGTGTACACCCCGGGGACGAAGATGTTCATCGCAGATGCTCTGTCCAGAGCTCATCATCCCATAGTCGAACACCAACAAGTAAAAATCGAGGCACTAAACCTGATACAACACCTGGCAGTAAGAAAAGATCGCCTGAAAGAGATGACACCTCATACGGAAGCAGACCCTATGTGCGAGGTTTTGCAACACATGATTTTGAGTGGATGGCCAGGCAGAAGGGTTATTATTTCGAATGAAATAACACCACTGTTCAACCTTTGGGATGAACTCACGGTGTATGACGGTTTGCCATCTGGAGGAAATTGCATGCTGATCACACCGTCGCGTCGCAAATCGGTGCTCTGACATACTGCTTTAGCTCGTTTGAATGTTAACTACACCTGAGAACAAGATACGCACTTCCGCATGTGATGGTGCACAGCACTGACTTCAAAGTGGTAATACAGGCCTGATTGCACACAGGTTAGCCCCTCATAATATGCTGTTTGACTGCTATCTATGTACTTATCACGGTATACAGCATACTCTTAGGACAGCAACTGGGTCACATTTTTATAGATTTCATCAAGCCTCAAATAGTACGGGACAGCACTGAGTTGGCTCCGGTCATCCAGCGATCTAACACCAGGTTTTCACTTCAGTATACCGAAGAATATAGTCCGTTACAAAGATAACTTTTTGTGGCATTAACCTAGAAATCAGCGTTCGCGTCATTGGAGAGGAACTTCATGGGGTAGTGGATTATGTTGGACAGTCAAGCGATAAATAACGTGATCCCAATAATAGGTGTAACTTTGGCAATAGGTCCATTGTTTGTAATGCCTATACAATAGAATGATCCACAGAACATGGTCATTCCAAACACAAATACAACCGTAGTCTAAATAAACCAACATAGAAACAAGATAAGAATCGTTTTTACTGCGAAAGGATAGGTTACTCTTGAAGCTCCTAGTAAAGCTACTGGAGGAAACACATGGTAATAGGTAACGGTTAGCAGAGCACACGAACTGATATTCTGACCCGCGAAGACAAGTCAATTCTGAGATCTAGTATCCAACTCTTCAGGCCGGCGGGTTCCACGAGGCGCGCCAAACCAGAGAGCCAATGATGCTGCGGGAGAATCTGGATCGACCTTGGAAGGAATAGCAGTTGACTTGTTCTGTGATAGCGGGAATGAATACTTAACCTCAGAGAACTACTACCAT
>CALYDF020005923.1:0-13895 GCA_944474145.2 Dicrocoelium dendriticum | reverse complement strand
GTTGTCTGCTTGTTCTTGTGAGCGAGTATATCGTCAGTGCTGGTTGTCTAGTCACAAGTTCCACCGGATTCAATCGATCGAGTTGGCGATCGTTCGCCAGTAGTGCCGCATACACTGCGTTCAGTATTATGTGTCGATCGATTGAATTGTAGAGTACCAGGCTTCCAAAAACTCCCTCGCATATTTTATAATTTCATGTGCTAGGGTCTTTAGATTCTCCAGCTCGAAGTGGTGACCTCCTTGATCTTCATGCGTGGGAAACAATGAGTGCGGATCATGCCTTCTGACGACTGCCTTGTGTTCGGCGATTCGTGTACAAAGCTTTCTTCCAGTTTGTCCGACGTAGGTGTTATCTCAGTCGCTGCATTTTATCTGGTAGATGACATTTCATTGGTCGGTTTGCTGTGGGTCTTGAGATCAATTTCCTTAGGGTGTTACTTGGCTTGTGAGTCACAGAGATTTCATGTGACTGCAGCAACCTACCTTTTAGTCCGGAGACGTTCTTGAGGTAGGGGAGCACTATCCGTTTTTTGCTTGCTCAGGTGGCTACTGCTGCTCTTGCGGAGACAGTCGTTTATTTAAGCTTCTTCTGATGAAATTTCTCGGATAACCGTTGTTTCTAAACACTCTATATTGGTGATTTCCTTTTTGTTGCTGCGATTCGGCTGTGCTGCAGTGCCTTTCCGTTCTTTTGAACAGGGTTCGAATGCAAATCTTCTTGTGATTCATCGGGTGGTTGCTGCGGTAGTTTAATATCTGGTCCGTATGCGTTTTCTTCCGAGATACACACCTTTCCAGAGATCCGTCAGTATTCCTAGTGGCCAGTATGTCCAACAAATGGTAACTTGTTATCCTCCACTAGTTCAGTCGTAAATCTGATATCGTCGAATGTGCTGTTGAGTAAATTGTGCGTGGCCTGTACTCTGTTCCGTTTTACGATGACAAATGTGTCGTCCAAGTATCGTATCCAGAGTTTTGGGCTGATGGATGGCAATGCAATGCGCTTCAATTTCTGCATTACGGCTTCTGCAATGAGACCCGAAATTGAGGATCCCCATGGGTGTTCCTCTCGGTTGCTGGTACACTTGTTCATCAAAGCGGAAATAAGTGGTTATGCAGAGTTTCAGGAGTTCTCACAGTCTTTCAGGTCATATGGTTGCCATTGGGTTTAGTTGATTCGCAAGTAGTTCAATCATTTTTTCCTTGGCTAATTCGTGACCGATTAAAATGAAGAGTGCGGTGACATGGAATGAAAGCATAGTTTCGTGGTCTTCTATTTTGACACCCCGCAGTTTATTGTGGAATTGTTCAACTTCGTTGATGCTATGTTCGGATCCAACAATCAAATGTTTCAACCTCCTCCACAAATTCCTTGCTAGTTTATATAATGGGGTTCCGGGGGAGCGAGGCCATTGGTCGTAATGGGACTCCAGCCTTATGTACTTTTGGTAGTCCATTGAACGGCGCAATGTTGGTATTATCAACTATCATTCTCCATCTCTCCGTGGCAGTGAGCTGGTTCTTTGGTTGTAGTTGATCTGGTTGGCCAGTTTTGAACTTGGATCTTGATCGACCTGCTGGTATGTAGTTGTATCGGATAGCAGTACTTTAGCCTTGTTAATATACTCCGGTTTGTTCATTATCACACTCATGCGCCCTTTGTACACTGGTAGGATTACAATGTTCTCGTCATTCTGTAGTCTGAATGCATCCTGTTCCTCCTTGGCTAGGGTCTTGGCGACTTTATTCTGAGTTAGCACTGGGACAACTGTCTGCCGTATTTGTTGCTGGGCTTCCTCCGACAGTCCATTTGATTTCAATGCGTGTTCTAAGCTAGTCAAGTAGTCTTTGGGGCAATCAGTTTTGATGTTGAAGCTGAGCCCCTTAATCAAGACATTCTACTCAGTTGCAGTGAGGTGGCGGCGTGAAAAGTTTTTAATCCATCCTTATCTGCTAGTGCGAGCAATTCTCTTAGTCAGTATTTCTTAGTCGGTTGCACGTCACACAGATACGCACTGATAATATCCCCTCGATTTGTGACGAAACGTTTGCAACATAGTTGTCAAGCTCAGCGAACTGTTCAACCGACATCTGAACAACCTGAACTTCCAGTCTTCAATTATATTGCCAACTAATTCGGGCGTAAACCACTACAACAGGCTCGTCGACGAGAAACCTATGCCTGCCGACAATGTTGCACACGCGAATTTCTCTACTTCCTATATGTAATGTTCTCACCATCAGTTAAGGATGGATTAAAAACTTTTCACGCCGCCACCTCACTGCAACTGAGTAGAATGTCTTGATTAAGGGGCTCAGCTTCAACATCAAAACTGATTGCCCCAAAGACTACTTGACTAGCTTAGAACACGCATTGAAATCAAATGGACTGTCGGAGGAAGCCCAGCAACAAATACGGCAGACAGTTGTCCCAGTGCTAACTCAGAATAAAGTCACCCAGACCCTAGCCAAGGAGGAACAGGATGCATTTAGATATCTACAGAAAGACGAGAACATTGCAATCCTACCAGTGTACAAAGGGCGCATGAGTGTGATAATGAACAAACCGGAGTATATTAACAAGGCTAAAGTACTGCTATCCGATACAACTACATACCAGCAGGTCGATCAAGATCCAAGTTCAAAACTGGCCAACCAGATCAACTACAACCAAAGAACCAGCTCACTGCCACGGAGAGATGGAGAATGATAGTTGATAATACCAACATTGCGCCGTTCAATGGACTACCAAAAGTACATAAGGCTGGAGTCCCATTACGACCAATGGCCTCGCTCCCCGGAACCCCATTATATAAACTAGCAAGGAATTTGTGGAGGAGGTTGAAACATTTGATTGTTGGATCCGAACATAGCATCAACAATGCTGAACAGTTCCTCAACAAACTGCGGAGTGTCAGAATAGAAGACGACGAAACAATGCTTTCATTCGATGTCACCACAATCTTCACTTCAACCGGTCACGAATTGGCCAAAGAAAAAATGATTGAACTACTTGCGAATCAACTAACCCCAATGGCAACCATATGACCTGAAAGTCTATGGGAACTCCTGAACCTCTGCATGACCACTTATTTCCGCTTTGATGGACAATTGTACCAGCAACGGAGAGGAGCCCCCATGGGATCCTCAATTTCGGGTCTCATTGCAGAAGCCGTAATGCAGAAATTGAAGCGCATTGCATTGCCATCCATCAGCCCAAAACTCTGGATACGATACTTGGACGACACATTTGTCATCGTAAAACGGAACAGAGTACAGGCCACGCACAATTTACTCAACAGCACATTCGACGATATCAGATTTACGACTGAACTAGTGGAGGATAACAAGTTACCATTTGTTGGACATACTGGCCACTAGGAATACTGACGGATCACTGGAAATGTGTGTATGTCGGAAGAAAATGCATACGGACCAGATATTAAACTGCCACAGCAACCACCCGAGGAAACACAAGAAGATTTGCATTCAAGCCTATTCAAAAGAACGGAAAGGCACTGCAGCACAGCCGAATCGCAGCAACAAAAAGGAAATCACCAATATAGAGTGTTTAGAAACAACGGTTATCCGAGAAATTTCATCAGAAGAAGCTTAAATAAACGACTGTCTCCGCAAGAGCAGCAGTAGCCACCTGAGCAAGCAAAAAACGGATAGTGCTCCCCTACCTCAAGAACGTCTCCGGACTAAAAGGTAGGTTGCTGCAGTCACATGAAATCTCTGTGACTCACAAGCCAAGTAACACCCTAAGGAAATTGATCTCAAGACCCACAGCAAACCGACCAATGAAATGTCATCTACCAGATAAAATGCAGCGACTGAGATAACACCTACGTCGGACAAACTGGAAGAAAGCTTTGTACACGAATCGCCGAACACAAGGCAGTCGTCAGAAGGCATGATCCGCACTCATTGTTTCCCACGCATGAAGATCAAGGAGGTCACCACTTCGAGCTGGAGAATCTAAAGACCCTAGCACATGAAATTATAAAATATGCGAGGGAGTTTTTGGAAGCCTGGTACTCTACAATTCAATCGATCGACACATAATACTGAACGCAGTGTATGCGGCACTACTGGCGAACGATCGCCAACTCGATCGATTGAATCCGGTGGAACTTGTGACTAGACAACCAGCACTGACGATATACTCGCTCACAAGAACAAGCAGACAACGGGCACGCAACCCGAGGGGTCAGGGTCAACGGTCCTCTGCCCACCAACCAAGCTGACCGCGGATCGAAGTCCCAACCAATAGGATTGATTGTCATCACGGGCAACCACGGCGGTACAAAACACATGCACACCACGCTCAGCGCACTCTCTCCGAGGCACCTCTACGCTACTGCACGCCACTCGACTACGCACTGATGATGTCACCTTGATTGGTGACCAAGCGTTTGCAACAAAATTTCAATGCTCATCGAGCTCTTTAACCGCTTCCGAAACAACCTGAGCTACTAGTCTTCAGTGATTTTTAGCCAGTCAATTCTGAACATTGTTTTTGCTGCTAGAATGCATGCACTGTTGTGTCTATTCTTACACTGAGGATTGTGATTTCGGGCTGATCCATTGATACCTGTATTTCAATGTCGTGCATGTAATGCTTTTTCGGCTTATCAGCTAGTAATTCCTGGGTTCTATTATTTTGGGTAATAGCCGTTTTGCTCTGGGGGCCTTCAAGTTACGAGCCTGTTGGGCATCATTTTATAAATCAAAACACCTGCAAATAACTCAAGCTAAGTCAAGGCAAACTGGTCTCATCTTACCCAGATGGAAGCAGTATGTTCATTGCACGCATTCGACTGTGCATATACGAAAAGTTTCTCGTCGAAGTCGTAAGGACAGTGTGACCAGCAAAAATATGCATATGGCACGTGTAAGTGGTCCTGCACCGAACCGCGACCTTTCATTGCACATATAAGCCAGCGCGACAGCAACGGTAATACTACGGTAAAATGCCTAGTTTTTTTCCTCGTAGAGGAAACAGTTAAGGGTTCTGATAAGTCAATAGGAAGCTGGTGAAAGCTGTTGTTCAGCGCAAACTGATACACAAGGTACAACGTATTTATTGAAAACAAACTTTAATGCATTTGGTTCTAATATGTACCGGCATTAGGATTGAGATATAGTGCTTTGAAAGAAACCATAGAACGTGTCGAATGAATCCGAACGTGATAACTCATTGGTCTTAAAGGAAATAAATGTTTTACAGATGTCAATTTGAAGCTTGGTGCATTACAAGGTAACCTATTTATTATAAAAAGACTTCAAAAATATTAGTGGATCGATGAATGTGGCATAGAAAGATTCCAAGATACCTAACGACGGATGACCTGGGTATAACCTCTTCCTTCAGCCACGGAGAAAGACAGCTTGCAAAGCAGCTGACAGCTTGATTGTGAGAAGGAAACTGACTCGACACAACACTTGAAAGCTATTAAGGTTTGGTAACTGGGATGACTATAGCCTCACGTTTTCAAGATTATCCAACTGTGGTTTGATATGGACACATCGCATACCATTCTGATTAGAATTCTAAACCCGACCAATCCGTGTACCGTATTAAATTATCCCACGGCTCCTAAACTCCTTTAGAGTTTGCCCACGAAGACAAGTGTGCCGCCCATTTTACCATTTGGTTGCCTTTCACATAAGAAAATCGATAAGCAGTGAGCAACTCACAGTTCACACATTTCAGTTACAAATGCACAACCTTATGAAATTGCCTAGTAGCCAATTGGGGCCAAGGTCATTGATGCGTTGATAAACGGATGAACTGTTGCAACTTAGACTATTTTGATGGGAATTCAGTCTTTCCATTTTGTCTATTAATGGATAGCGTAGCGGCTTATAGAAAACGGTAAAGTGACTTGTGCTAAACGGCTTCAAACCTGGCAGGTAGTGGGCAGGCGATAATTAACTTGATGCCGTGATGGACCATGCATATCTGCTATATACACAGAGTGCACTTTTAATCTTAACATGCACGAAGACAGAATAACTGTTGTGGCGTGGTCTGATAACAAGCTGTTTCTCGTCCGATGACTCACGATATTCCAGTTCACTACCTTTTGCATCATTCTGTGAAAGTTTGTGTTTCGGGTTGTACTAATATCAACGTTTACGCCTTAATGCAATCCACGTTTACGGAGCGAAATTATTATGGACCACTTTCAATGGGTAGGAAAATGCTTAGCTATTACTAAACCAAAAGAAGAGAGCAGATTCTCTGGCATGTCTGTAGTCCTAACGCTTATAACTGCCTATGGGGATCCGCATAACCCATGGTAATACGCAGCCTATATGAAACTGATTAGAAACGAAGTATCTCCAACGTATATCGGTTTTGAGATGGAGGAAAGACTTGTCATTATATTGTTGACTATAATCTCATCTCCATGACTTCACAACCTTGTAAATACACCGTAACTTTCCTCCTTAATGATCGTACCAGGAAAGAAACTGCTCCGGTTCAGTAGGTGATCACAGCATTGCATGCACACGGAGACTGTTTGAACACGATAACTCGCTAAAGTCATTTCTGCAATGTTGGTGATACACAAATTCTTTATTCTGAATTTGGCTTGTGCATTCGCGTCACTGAATACTTTGTTGACGCATGAGTGCGTTAGTTTCAAATGATGTTGCATAGGTAAACAATATTGACAAAGTTTTATATAAAACAAACAAGGTTAACTGCATACTTGACTATGACTGCACAATGTCCATTACTAGAAATTCAAGGCCAACGTTTGGTCTGTTGAAGCAGCAGATGGCGTAATAGCAGTTTTGTTCTCTTTTCTACAGTCGCTTGTATGTACCGACTTTGTTCATACATGCCGGGCAACTGTGTTCCACATCCTTGCACGATTTTAGACAAAAGGGAATGAAGCAGCATCCAAGTTGTCCACTGTTGACAAAAGAAAGCAAGGAATAACAAAATTGGATAGGTAGCCTATGCAGTATTTCATGATATTTGGAAACTCCCTTAACTGAACTCTTATCTACCCCACTGAGGATCTTCAGACTGATGGTTATTCATTAACCAAGAACTAGAGCAAGGCCTGTATTTCCTTAAAAAGTCTCGTCCACTAAGCTATGCTTCAGTGGAATGTTTCATAAGTTTGACTTAATTCTACACCGAGGCTCAATCAACAGGGCTTCGTATGATGGGAACAAATTGGAGGCAAACCTAACAAAACATGTTGTGCCTATCTCGCAGTAGAATGTAACGTCGACCTTGTTGGTTGTGCCTTCGAGTTAATTGCATGTTACCAAGTCGTGTGATAACATTTCGAAGCTACGCCTCACACATTTGGGTAACATACTGGTCTTTAGAAAATGGCCACTGTACAACTAACTACGAGATGCATTGTAGCATTTCGAGGATTTAATTAAGAAGATCTGGACAGTAAACACCAAAATGTCACTACTGAAACATTTCTACCGTGCAAAATGTATGCAGTAATCAGTTACAGCGGCTTTTCACTGATCCCTTTGGTAGTCATTTTTCCGGCCTTACATCTGCGTCAACCGTTGTTTCTTCGCAGTGTTCGGATTAAGCCACTCGTGCTCTCTCGTGGGTTGCTTTGATCTTGGTGCATACTAGACCATCTCAATTCCTAGCTGTTAAACTGGTCCATGAGTGTGCGGGCAGCATTTGATCCGATCTCTGTCAACTAGTCTTGCGTCAGCAATGTCTACACAGTTGCACAGCACTCCTTTCATCCCGTGCCGTCAAAGTGACCTCATTTGAACTCACAATGTTATACCGCTGCTATTCGGACCAATCCACTTTCTCCCTGTCAGTAACAAACAAACAGCTACCAACATACAAGCGTAAATATTAGACGTACACACATTTTAACCTTCGGTAGTCTATCGCGATTCCGACCAAGAATCAACAGCTGAAGAGGCCAAGAAGATTGTACCACGTGATTTCGATTGATATTGAGCATCACTGTGGATTAATCTCTAAACTACTAGGTTGTTTACCAGTCTTACTGTTTTCGTTATGGTTATCTAGACACATGAACATGGTTAGCGGCATCCGCTTGCGGACTTGCCTGTCACCATGGCCAGCCACAGGACGTCTGGGCCGACAGAGGGACCATAGGTGGCTTGCGCCGCACCACCCACAGCTCCAGCCACACACCCCATATCCAGTGTAAACCCGAAGGAATAAGACTGACAGGCATGTGGATGAGAGCCACGTATCATCAACGAAGCCGGCCCACACTTCTTCAGAGGGAAACACAAGGATGCTGTATTTTGGAGTCAAGCGCTCACACAAGGCGGTGGCATGGAACTGCTCTTCGAGCCTAGCACGGCAACAAGGACCGTGCACCCGGTCCCCTCCAGCAACGACCAACGGTCTCCTGGAGTCAGTATGGACGAGGTAGTGGGTAATAGACAGATAGGCACCTTGTCAACATGCACATCAAGCGCAGCCACACCGGGGATATCAAGCAACAGCCAATCACTTGAGCAACAGATAATAAATAAACTAAATCGAGTAATGCATAAGGGAAACGGTGACATAAATCTTAAATTAATGAGCATATGAAATAAGTTGTTTACAAAAGAATCCGAGATAAGTTCACGAAGTCAGAAAGTATAGTTTACAGAAATGACACAAACACGAAATGTTAACGAAATTAACTACAATTGGCTTAAGCCATGTGTGCAAGTTTATAGAAGAGAGTACAGGTAGACATTTGTTTGAGAAAGAAAAGCATTAAGACAAAATTGCAAACTCACCACCTGAAAAAGACTTAGCATGCAAGAACGCGATTAGTAAATCAAATGCAGCGTAACTACAAGCGCTGAGCCAGTTCGGCCTACGTTCTCTGCAGTAACCGTCGTCGCTTCGGTAGTGGTCCCGAGTGAACTCGCTCATGGCTCACTAGGTCTGCCTGATTCAGGTACTCGCCACCGCATGTGCTACAGCACCATGCGCTCGATGTCCATGCAATGCAACGCATCGTTGCTTGCCGCTTCCGCACGTGCCGCTTCTTCTCTACATGCATGAGGGTTTTCTCCTGCACCTCGGCAACTGCCTTCGTGATCAGATCGCGCCATGCACGCCGATCAAAAGCCTTCGATTCCCATGACTTGCAATCAAGATTAGAACGTGAGAGGCTCACTTTAATCATGTCCTGGTAACGTAACTGCGGTTTCTCCACGTGCCGATTCCCAATACTCATCTGACCATACATGAGTTGTTTCGGTATCCGCCTTGAATCCATACTGCTCACATGAGCGAACCACCTCTGGTGTGTCAGCAAAAGTATGCAGTCCCCTGCTAACATTCAACTACGGCGCAACACTTCCGTGTCAGTAACTGGCGCCCCAACTGATGCGTGAAATCCGTCACAAACACTGCTGATGGAACCGCTCGAGATATCGCACATCTCGCCGGTACATCGTCCACGTTTCACTGCCGTATAGAAGAACGGACAGCACCATGGATTTGTACACCATCAGCTTCATGCCAATGGTAAGCTGATGGTTGTTCCACACTCGGTACTCAAGCTTCCCGAATGCCGCTGCTGCCTTCGAGACGCGGATACGCAGCTCACTGTGTAGCTGCTGATCAGTCGACATCACAGTCCCCAGGTAACAGAAGCGGGAGATGGTTTCCAATACTTCAGCACCGATGCTGATTCGCGACAATGTTGAAGATTGTATCTCCGGTGAAGGCTGAAAGCGACACACAGTTTTGCTTGTGTTGATGGTGAGCCCGAATTTTGCCGCTGTCGAAGCCAGAACACTAGTCATATGCTGCAACTCATCCGCGCTGTGTGAAAACAACGCACAGTCGTCAGCAAACAGAAAGATGCGGATAGCAGTCTCACAGAGTAGATTTCTCGCACGGAAACAACGGATATTCAGCAACCCATCATCAATACGGCGCTCCCCACGAACACCGTAAGCACAAGCCGCAACAAAAGTACAAGACATCAATGCATGAAGATACATACTGAACAGGGCAGGAGCTAAGACACAGCCTTGCTTCACACCAGAGATAACTGCAAAGTCATCCGAAGTCTCTCCACTCAGCTGCACCCGCGCTCGCATTCCACGGTGCAGACATTCAAGTAAACTTACAAAATTACGCGGGCAACCAAACTTACCCAACACCAGCCACAATGCCTCGCGGTTCACTGTATCAAATGCCTTGGTGAAAGCAACAACAAGCGAGTACAATGGCTGGTGTCGTTCTCTGCACTTCTCCTGCAACTGACGAGCCGCAAACACCATATCTATAGTGCTGCTACTCGAGCGGAATCCACACTGCTCTTCCGCCACGTTAGGTTCCACAACCTGACTGACGAGGCGGTTGAGCAGCATTCGGGCAATCACCTTGCCCACACAAATCAGCAAGTTGGTGCCACGATAATGCGTACAATATTGCTTGCTACTTTTGCCCTTGTACAGTGGTAGTACAAGGGCATTCTTCAGCTCAGCAGGCACCTCCTCCTCAATCCATACGCGTTGCACCAAGTGGTGCAGCGCAGCCACCAACGCAGGTCCGCCGTGTTTGAATACTTCAGGCGGGATCCCGTCGGCACCGGCACGCTTGCCGTTTCGAAGCTGAGCAATCGCTCTCTGCGTCTCATCCAGTGTCGGCGTGTTCGTCAGACTTGCCTCCCAATCGTGCTACTTCAGGCCGTTCAAAGTAGGTCATTAGATCTCTGAACGGTTGTTCAAGAGACAGTCAAAGTGTTTCCGCCTGATCTGCATTATGTCTGCAGTCTGTGTGCAGGTAGCGCCTGAACTACCATTGATCAGCTTCTTCAGCGGCTCCAATCTCGGTCCATACACCGCTTTCCAACAGTCAAAGTATTTCTTGTGGTGGCGGCGTTCGGCATAGCATTCCATCTGCTTCGTCTTCTCCGTCCACTATGCATTTTTAATGCGACGGAGCTCTCGAGTCAGTCGCCGTCGAAGGTTGCGTAACTGACTATTCTTCCCCAAGTCCCTGGGGTCTGCAACATGTGCAGTAAATGCTGCCTTCTGCCCCGACACCAATGTTCAAATCGTCGCATTGTTCTCATCAAACCAATCAGGCGGCTAACGGTTTGTGCACCCAATGGTCTCCTCGGCAGCAGCTGTCACCTGTTCGCGAATGTGGTGCCACAGCTCGCTCACTGTGGCTATGTAGTCCACATCACACAGGCGTCCAGCCATCACCTTCTCCTGCTTAATACGTTTCTCCACAGTACCGAGGGAGAGAATGTTAACTTTACGCCGATTCACGGCGGGGATGCAATACATAGTTTTACGAAAATATTTATATAGCTTGGTCCGCACCAATTTGTAAGCAGTGCCACACTCAGCTCCACGCAGTACACGCGTCATGCGCACTTCACGCATATCACGCTGACGTACGATGACATAGTCGAGCAGGTGAGCGTGACCACTCCATGGGTGCGTCCAAGTTGCTATATCATTCGCACTCAGCGCAAACCGAGTGTTCGTGATCATCAGGCCGTGAGTGGCACACAGTGAGAGCAGCCTGTCACCGTTCGTATTCGCTGAACCAATGCCATGCGAACCGAAAACATCTGTCCACACCGATGCATCACGCCCAACGCGCGCGTTAAAATCATCCAGCAGAAATCTTCGGTTGCTCCTCGGCACAGACGATATCACGGAGGATAGCTGAGTGTAGACTTGATTACGCGTGCCATCAGCATAAAACACGGTCGAAACGTGTGTGCTTTTAAAAGTGGAAAACTTGCCACTTCAGAGTCGTAGGCGAACAGTCATTAGTCGCGCGCTGATGCCCGTTGGTTCACCCACCAGCTGGCCATGGAGGCGATTGGATATTGCAAATCCGACCCCATGATCACGTGGTGCTATGACAGCGTTGCTCACCCAGTAGAATGGTAGCCACCACCAGCTTCATGCAACTTACCTAGCTCAGCGAGCCGGGTTTCACTGAGCGCCGCAAGATCGATGTGATAGCGCGCCGGTTCTATCGCGACGAGTGAAGTGCGTCGCTCCGGGCGCTCGCTCGATTTCCGGTCCAGTAGTGTGCGCACGTTCCATAATCCGATGCTGAGTGCTTTGCGGGCAGGCATACGATTGTATTGGTGGGCAATCGCACGCGAGTTGGTCGTTTTGCTTCGGAGTTTTGCTTGAGGGACTCCACCCGGAGCCTTTGGCTCAATAGCCTTACCCACAAGGCAGTGGGTGATTTGGAGGTTTACTTGAGGGACTCCGCCCGGAGCCTTTGGCTCAACAACCTGACCCACAAGGCAGTGGGGTGCAGATCCAGCTCGGGAACGTGATTGCAGATACAGATTGGGATCTGCTAGACGGACATCACAGGCAGACTTTGAGGTACTGAAACGATTTATATGATATTTATGCATGAACATACGGTGAAGTATGATACATTCTCGTGAATTGGCTATTGGTTTATTTCCAACACAGGAAACTCAGTGCATTGAGTTCTCTATTGCAATTCATTTGGAAGTTCAGCAAGCAAAGATTCCTGCTAAGACGTTGGCTTCGTGATATCGACTAATTTGATCACTTGCTTACCACTTCGAAAGCCGTACTAGCAGTGGTATAATAATATTAGCTATCCTGACAAGCTCTTCGAATGTACTTGGATCCAAATGAGAATTGGAAACTCTTGAACGTGCTTTATTCCAATTTCAATGCGTGGCAGCGTTGGATAAAGCACTACCCAGAGCCAGTTCAAAAAGCAGTCTATATCCTTGGTAAACAACAATTTTGCCACGTTCGGCAACTAACACTTTTCACAAAAAACTGATATTCTTATGAATTATTGACAATTCCCGAAGTGGAATTGTTTACGAAATAAATTTGCTAAGTCAGCGAACTAAATTTTTACATTAATGAAGTTTCAACTGCAGCAAAAGGGATATAAACCACTCAAGGATTCAAAACGTTCCTTTACGACGAGTTACGGATACCGGAAGATAATATACACCTTAGTAAAGCACGTGAATCTGTCAGCTAATAGCAACCGCCAGTAGTCATTTGCAGGCCTCTGCTTATTGCGACAGCTTCATTGTTCTCGGGACGTATGTGTAGGGATACCGATAAGTAACCAGCGAGCGTAGTCCAGCGAAAATTTCAAAAAACCTACGGTGACGTTGCTGTTGATGAGAATGATGATGATGATGATGATGATGATGATGATGAGGATGAGGATGATGATGATGATGATGATGAGGAGGAGGAGGAGGAGGAGGATGACGATGATGATGATGATGATGATGATGATGAGGATGATGATGAGGATGAGGAGGAGGAGGAGGAGGAGGATGATGATGATGAGGAGGAGGAGGATGATGATCACGTTCATGATCATGATGATGGTCATGATCATGATCATGATCATGATCATGCTGGCTACCATGATGTTGCTCATGATGTTGATGATGGTCATGAGGTGGATGATCATGATCATGAGCATTATTATCATGATGCGATCCTATGGGTATTTAGCAACGCACATTATTGTTTTGCATTGTGCTAATGAAATTATCGTTCGTCTCTTGAGGGTCTGTACGCCACTGGTCTCTGTCTAAAACTCAGGGTCTATGACCTAGTTTCTTGGACGATAAACTGATCCCGTTTGGTGCATTTTATTTTCTCTGTGACTGGCGAATTTGCTTATGGCCATCTGTTTGCTTCCTATCACTCCAGTGACCCCTGATTCTCACCTGAAAACGAGCGATCAATTGCGCGAAAATTGTATGGAAACCTAGTCAGCAATCAACTCGTTCCCACTGGAGTCATCCGCCTCAGTGACGCCGTTCATTTGCGTTTACCAACGATTCAATCAGTAAGGCCGCACACTGCATATAGTTGCACTGATGAGGCTACTT
>CALYDF020005922.1:0-13901 GCA_944474145.2 Dicrocoelium dendriticum | reverse complement strand
CGTGAACTTAGCTAGGATTCGTTTGTAAACAACTTATTTCATATGCTCATTCACTTAAGGTTTATGTTACCGTTTCCTTATGCATCAATCGAGTTAATTTCTTTGTCTCTCTCTCTCTCAAGTGAATGGCTGTAGCTTGGTATCCCTGGTGTGGCTGCGCTCGATGTGTATGTTGACAAGGTGCCTACCTGTCTATTACCCACTACCTCGTCCATACTGGTTCTAGGAGACAGCTGGTCGTTGTTGGAGGGGACGGGGTGCACGGTCCTTGTGGCCGTGTTAGGCTCGAAGAGTGGTTCCATGCACTCAGTGTGGAGCGGACTACGGTCCAGCCACCGCCTTGCGTGCGCTTGATTCCCAAATACAGTGTGCTTGCGTCTGCCTGTGAAACAGTTTGGGCCGGCTCCGTTGATGAAACTTGGTGCCCATCCGCATGCCTCCCGGTCTTATTCCTTCGGGTTTACACTGGATATGGGGTGTGTGATTGGAGCTGTGGGTGGTGCAGCGCAAGTCATTCATGGTCGCTCTGTAGGCGCAGGCATCCTGTGGCTTGCCACAGTGACAGGCAAATCCGAAACCGGATGCCGCCAACCATATGTCGTTACTACATTTTTGAGATGGATGTCGTTAAACACCGCCGACATAGAAAGGTGTATCGCATACTATTCCATCCGCTGCGTCATCTACAACAATGCGATATCCTAATGTCATTCAATGTCTCGTCAACGCACGGTAAGTCCTTGGAGTCCGTGTCACTCTGTTTATTTCCTGCAAAATTACGAGGAATGGTGAGACCTTATAAGTTGAATCTTCGGAATAGTGTCTTGCGGAGTTCTGGTTGATATTAGCGATATTCTCAGTTTTGTGCTTGGTATTGCTGTCTTCCAACACAAGCTTGGTAAGATTTTTTCCCGCGAACGTGCGTGTAACTCGCCCATTTGTGCACTCGTAGTCTTTTCATTGCGGCTTAGCGGCAGTTGCTCGCACTCCTTTAGATATATACTTATTTTCGGACTTTTAAAAGCTCCACCTTGTCAATACTATTTTATCGAATACACCCCAGTGAATTCTACATTTACACTGAATTCTAAATTCCGGGCAGTGTTTCGCCGCTATCCAAGCACCGAAATTTGCGTAACTCCAACCGACGGAGACGTTGTTTGATCTTACTCGATAAATCATCTTAACGGCTTTCGAACAAACTGTCACTCCTTTAAATCCAAGGTCGCTTGGAGCAGCTACAGGTCTCAAGACAAATTCACACGGCGCGATCCATAGGCATAACCAAAAAATTCTCTATCACACCCACGTGTAATCTGCCCCACGTTCATCCTGACGCATTCTATTGGCACTTCAGAGAGGACAGTCTGCGAGCACATAACTGCAAGGTGAACATTGTTACCTTGACGACAACGTCAGCAACAGAACAACCTTTTACCATAGAAGTTGAGTCCTTCAAACTATTCGTAACATTTGATCAACAAGCGCGAGTTTCAGTGTGCAACACCCTAAAGACCTATGTGGATAATGTTCCAAACTTGTTAAGGTGGGTATTTCGTGCCATAACTGTTGCAAGTTTTTCCATGCGTGATGCCTCCGAGTTAAACCTAGTCAGGCCAATTTATTAAGCAAACCAGACTCTCTATGGTTCTGTGTGGAATGCACATCGATCCCACTGAGAAATAGCGTGCTCCTATTATCTCAGAAGTATGACCATCTACTAGCCAAGTTGGATGACTTGTTGACTTCTAAAACCACCACGGTTAGCGTAAGCATAACGTACTACGCAACTCAATCCTCCCTGTAAGTGCCGCTCCTATCGCTGGAAGAACGGCTAGTAACACCGTAAGCAAAACGACACCAAGAGCCCAGAACACCAACTGCTGTTCCAATACCACACGTGGCTCAGATTTGACTAATGCGATTCCCACTTCGATCGCAGTAAGTATACGTAAGGCTACTTTCAATCTCCTGACAGAGTGGGTAGAAAAAGTGCTAGACAGTATTAGCGGAATTGTAATGCGGTTGCTTCCAAGAAGAGCCGTCATTTAAAATTAACGACTCCCTACTGGATCGGAAACTGAGGAGCGAAGCAGAGTTCTGGTGCAAGCATTGCTGTTTTCCTGCAGTACGTCTCCGAGTATTTCAAGCACTAAAAGCAACATATCGAAGGTCTAAAGAACCAATTACTGTACCGAGCGTACTGTGTTCCAATATCCCAGGATCAAAGACGACAACAATAAGAGTCAGGCAGTTGAATTGCCTCAGCCAATGAGACATTATTAGTAACCCAATCGGAGTTGTACTGAAACCTGTACACGTGGTACGTATTAAGTGGTACCTCAACCCTAAGCATTAGGGAAAGCAAAAGAATTCTGCGCGTTTTGCTGAACTCCATCACTGAAGTAGAATCCAGGTAGTCTCAGTAATAAACACAGATCCATTCGTATCTTTCTGGACATCCTATGAGACGAGCGCTATCGAATTAACCGCACCCAAGATGACTATCGGAAGGAAGCTTCAACCAGAATCAGAATTCTTCAGTTGGTTCCTGAAACTGTAGCATGTGATGAACACGAAATAATAACCCATGACAAAGAACTGTGGTGTTGTATTTGTGAAATCCTCTGCTTGGATGACGTGTTAGCGAAATCCGTGTCACGGATGCGTACCTCACCGAACTACAAAGCAAGTGGCGCGAGAGCGTTGAAGGTGCTCCTACAGCCAAAACAAATGGTAACACGGCTGTTAAAATGATGGTACACGTTATTTTTCACACTACCATCTGAGCTTCGGCTCAAGACAGAAGAAATGATATGTCACACGAGGAACCAAACGCCATGGGACCTGTAAAATAAACATGCACCAGTAGTGTGTCTAATGAGCCCACACAAGCTGTAGAAGATAACATTGACCAGACACCTTTCACTGTACGTAGAAGCTTAGACACAGAACTAACTACACGTACGATGAATAAGACGTTTAACCCTTCTACAAGTACACACCGAAGAACGATTAGTCGCCGGTCACTCACTGGTCGGCGAAACGTAACGTTTCATTTGCACAACGAACGAAACATTGCTTAAACATGAGAAACTTTCATGTATGTACAGTGATGCACAAGAGCACCTCAGTAAACGTACAGAACTTCGGCTACGTCAGCTTGCGAATGCTTGGGACCTGGTTTCTATAACCGAAATTTGGTTACACCAAGTGGTGACTGATCCTGAAGTTGAGCTAGCCGGAATGTCACTCATCCGAAATGACCGCTCCAGTAGAGGAGGTGGGGTCCTACTCTATTACCGCAGTGACCTACCATGTGCAATAGTTGATGATGGGGAAACACACGTTACCGAATCACTCTGGTGCCGTCTCCGACTAAGACACAAACAGGCAAGTCTCGTAGCTGTCATATACCGCCCCCAACGTCCACTCCGGATATGGATTCCTTCTTGATAGGTGTCCTGAACAGAGTAACTGGCACTAGGTACAGCGGCCTTCTCATCTCCGGGGACTACAATCTACGCGAGATGGAGGTATCGGCATCACTCAGTGAACAGTTCAAATCAGGCTTACGTGAATTGATCACTAATATCCCCTTGTCCAATCAGGTCACCACGCTCACTAGATTCAGGACAACGAACAAACTGTGGACGCTGGTGTAGGAGTCGACGCGGCTTATTTGGATTTCTCAACCACATTCGACCGTATGGACCATCGCATTCTCCTCCACAAACTCCAGAAATATGGAATCGGCCATCCTGTTCTGGGCTGGATAGGAGACTTTCTCGTGGAACATCACCTGAATGTGAGGGTTCGAAGCAAGCTATCAGAATCCAGTGAAGTTCAGTGCGGCGAACCTCAAGGCTCGGTACTTGAACTCCGCCTGTTCCTGGTTTTCATAAATCATCTCGCGAGTATGCTATCTTCCAAATGTTTGCTATTTGCTGATGATCTAAAGGTATGGCACACTATACCTGCAGTGGAGGATCACACAGTGTTACAGGAGGACCTGGACAAAGCGTATACATGGTCCATCGAGAACATGCTGCATTTCAACGTCACCAAGTGCAAAGTTCTCAGTATACGGCACAAGTGTATGCACAAATACCTCAAGGACCACAAATTCTACAGCGGGCTTCTCACGAGTGCGATCTCGGCGTGATAGTTCAAGATGACCTCGGTTGTTCGAGGCAGACTGAAAATACAGCTAAGATAGCCAACCAGTACCTAGGCCTTCTTCTCAGAGCTTTCGGGAAGTTTGACCATCCGATCTTTCCAAAAATGCTTAGTGCGTACGTGAGGCCGCACGCAGAATACGCTAATCAAGCGTGTCAACCCTGGCTCAAGCACCATCTCACCGCACTCGATACTACACAACGTAGGGCAACGAAGAGTGTCAGAGGTTTGACCAGCCTCCCCTACGCACTCAGGCTGAAGACCCTCAAAATCTACAGTGGACGTTATCGGCATCTAAGAGGCGATCTCATAATGGTGTACCAGATCCCGAGAAACCCCAACCACCCATGCCATTCCCTTCTAATACTCAGACAAAACAGCTAGCTAAGAGGTCACCAGCAGTCGCGCAGTACAGCCGCCTGGAATGTCGGTGAAACTATTTCTCCCTTCCAGTGTCAGAGCATTGGAACGCCCACGCGGGACATGTAATTAATGCACTCACCCTATCCCTTTTCAAAATATACCTTGACGATACTTTGTCACGTTTACACTACGTGCTATAGCTCATGACCACTAGATGCTGGCACTAATGCACAACAGACAGAAACAGTGTCTAGCCAAACAATTCTTGGCAAACAGAAAACTGCTGCATAGGCATGTTAACAATGTTCGTAAAGTGAAGCATGGCATCCCTCCACTTTTCACAACAGGCGGTAGAGGACAAGGCACAGAAGAAACAGCTAATACCCTGCTGTGGCTACAATACGCCCCAGTTTTTAAACTCGCAGCCTCTACCAGTCCCATAATATCTTGCACATTATTGACTCCATCGGTTGCACATTTAAGTGCCAACCCATCAATTGTGCTGAGGGTGTCACTGTCGCCGCGCCATCATAACTCCCCGGGAGTCGACAACATCCGCCCGAAATCACTGAAGACTGCGGCCACCAAGCTAGCTAAACCACTGGCACAATGCTTTTAAAGGTACTTTGATGAACAGCAAGTCCCCACTATGTGGAAGCGTGGCATTTTCACCCCAATTTTTAAAGGCGCTAGCCGTGCAGAGCCCACAAACTATCGCCCAGTGACACTCCTCCCTGTGCTCCCAAAGGTGATGGAAGCGGTCGTTGTTGAGGCTCTAAGGGACTACCTGGAAAATGCAACAACTCTACACCGGAACAGCATGGCTTGCTTCAACACCGGTCATGCACCAACAACCTGCTGACTGCACGAGGTACTTGGGCTGAAAGGGCTGCTGATGGGGTCGAAGTTAACGTCATCCTTCTGGACTTCTTTAAAGCTTTCGACTGCCTGGTTCACCGCATCCTACTTCACCAGTTACGGAATCGGAGATCCTGTTCTTGGTTGGATTGACAACTTTCTTAACCGACGAAAGCTTCAAGTGTGCGTCTTGGTGATCACGCTTTTACCCGATTGTGATGGAATGTGGTGTCCCACAAAACTCAGTGCTGGGACCGCATTTATTTCTGATGTTTATCAACGACCTAGCCAAAGTTATCTCCTCAAATTTCCTGCTTTTTGCCGATGATGTCAAGATATTGTCGTCGATTAGTAATTATGAAGATCACGATCTACTTCAACATGACCTGGATTTCATGTGTGATTGGTCAAAGCGGAAGCTGCTTCCATTGAACATTGCTAAGTGCAAGGTAATCCATCTGCGCCACCAGCCGGTGAGCTTTTACAAGCATGGAGACCACATCTTGCAGGAGGTTTCTCAGGAGGGTGACCAGTGTGTATTGGGACAGGAAGATCTCGGGTGTTCAAAACAAGCAGAGGAGGCGAAGAGAACCGGCAATCAACATTTCGACCTTTTACGCACAGTGTTTGGTCGGTTTGAAACCTCAATGTTTCCCCAAAAGCTTAAAGCCTATGTGCGATCACACTTGGAATATGCTATCCAAAATTGGCAGCCGTGGCAGAACCGGGATCTTTTTCTCTCTAGACACCTCAACGAATGGCCTCGTTCCTCTAACCTATCAGCTTAGACTGAAATCTCTAAGAACGTAAAGCAGTCGATGTTGATGTTTGTGGGGGGGGATCTCGTAATGGTTCACCAGATTCTGAAGAACCCAAACCATACTTGCCACCCGCTGCTGCTATTGAACCACAACACTAATCTAAGAGGTCATCCTCTGAAACTGGAAATACAGTCTAGCCGGCTTGCATGCGGTAGAAATTTTTATCACTCCAACGGTGTTAACGTTGGAACGCCCTTCCTACGTAGGTCGTCTCTGCTCCCAACTTGGCTATATTTAAAAATGAGTTGACCATGTGTTGTCCCATTTGTATTTCATTTTATAACTTTTTAGCCAGGGACTATATAACCTAATCAAACGGTGTCTTGTCAAACTCATAACCAACGCATTTATGGATTTATATGTTTAATGCGCGAACATCCCCGCTATTCTGTATAAGTCTATGGTGTCCACCAAAGGACGTTTCACTTTATCACGCAATCTAATGTTTGCAACAATTTCTATCTCACGGGACTTGTTAAGCATTGCATTTTACCCGTAATACAACATTGTTCCCTTGTACAATTGCGACAATGAAGTTAGCTTCTACACGAGCTGTCTCGAGGACGCGCTTTTTGCTGCTTCGTCGCTCACTTTGCTCGTTTTGTGGTGATGGCCTTTAAAGAGAGGCGCCGTTTGCCGGTCATTAGGGCTTTTGTTTTGGCTACACCCACGCAACTGAACAGGTGCACGCATGTTTACACACACAAAATACCCAAAAGCCGGTATAGAGCTGGGTGAAAACTGAGTCAGCGCATTTGATCGAGATTTACGATGCACTTGATGTACAGGAGTGCTTGCACTGGCTCCCACCGCTTGCACAACTCGGATTAAAAAAGCATAACTGCAATGTGCTATGCACATTGTCCGTCACCTTAATCCTCATTCCTTGCTAATAAATTTCCCCTTTTTCTGCTAACGACAAATATAGTCCCTTTTGATTTACCAAAGATTGAGATTACTTGGTACAGCGTCCCGATAGACTTCCAGAACATCCGTTTTGTTTTGCAGGTCAAGATGTTTACAGTGAAAACGTTGCACGGAAGGAATTATTTTGATTTGAATCGCTTTTATTTGTTATTTTGCACGGCAAAATGATGGAGTGCTACGGAGTGATTGTAGGGGTTCAGTGTTTGAGCTTCTTCTCTGGAAGAGGTGGGCCTTTTTGTTTGCTTGCCATTTCTACGGACTTGGAACTACCCAATATATCGATTCCTCAGACCCACGGAATCGTTCTGTAAGTTACTTGTTTTTCCTTTTGACTTCCTAAGAACTTTCCCACATTCCCTTTAGGCTACGGTACCACCAAAGGAGCATATTTCCATTGGTTCCCAGTTTCGACTCCGCCAGATGCTTTTGTTTTGCGGCAACTCACTTGTTGTTTCGTGAATCTTGGCTGCATGGTTGTCGTGCTTCATCGTTCAAGCATTTTCTCAAATTTTGTTCGTGTCGCATTCTCGTGTTGTGTAGAAGGGTTCGTTATCTGCAAATTGATCGGGTCTTTTATTCGTCACCTGGTTTGCTAGTCTCTACATACGCTGAATCCTTCATCTGCACGAAAGCGAGACCAGCACATCTTGCTAACTTTCATCTAATCCCAACTTTTGTGTGGGCACTACCGTGTCCGAAAAAATGCGTCATATCGGGTACCAATTTGCGCGTGCATTACACTTGCGTTATTATCTAACTTTGCTGTCCTTGATTGCATTATAAGCCTTGGCAAGCTGGTCCGCAAGTTTTCGTTCTGCGTTACTAACCATTTCTTCTTTGTTGTCCAGATGGTTAAACACGTTTTGGGTGTGCCTTTGAGTCCTAAACCAGCTGATTCAGTTTCCATATGAGGCTTTGTGAGATGCTGTATAAATGTAACCGACGTGTCGGATGGTATGCAGTACCATGGTTGCGTTGGCTGGTACCGTGTGGCACCCACCGGTTTGCCTGCAGATCGGTATGCTCGCTTGGCAAAAAATAAGAGGTTACTTTATAGCTTTGAGGATTGTTTTAAACTTGTAGCCTAGTGCTGTGTAACCATAAAGGTTCGCTCTGATTCGCTCGTTTCCAGATTAGCAAACATGGAAAGTGTTGTCTTTGCTTTTGACCACTTTGGATGGTAAAATTGAAGGTTTAGTAGAGCTCCAGATACTTACCCTTGTTCTCGGCCAGGTGAAATTGGAGGATAGTAGCACGCAAACAGACTACGTTGACCTAACATCCTTTCCCACGACTGGTTGTGAGCCAGTTGGCGATAAACAGTTAGAGGAAGTACATGCTTCCACTGCCTGTGTTGAAGGGTTGCAGACCCCCTTACAAGCAAAACGCAGGTGTAGCAAGAAAATGAAATATTTAAACTTGTAATGGGCGGTTGTAACGTAGCGTACAGAAGGTCGGGTAAGCACATCGCTTGAGGAGCCTTCAGTATTGAATTCTTCGGCCCTCCGCCCAATGAATATTCCTGTGCGGCTGGTGCATTCAAGCAACCAGCCACCCAGTTGCAGGCTCCTACGTCTGCGGGGCGCAGAGTAGGCACCCCTCGTCGCAGTGAATCTTACACTGAGATTAGTGTCAAGACGGTAATGTCACGGAGTCCACTGCCGCCCATTCAAAGGAGTGAATGCTTGACGCTTTTCAATTTTTTAAGATTTACTTTTCTAAACGGCTACCGCCCGTGTACCCTGACGTATCTGTGTTGAAACTCATTAGGCTTTGGTCTCTGCTTGTAGACGTTGCGGACGTCAAACCCGGTTTACTGAGATGTGTTCTTTCAACACCGGAAGAGCGTAAGTTGCTTTTGTGTTTTGCTTTTAATCTTAAGGGTTGGGGATCAGTATTCTAGCTGACCACCCTTTGGCCAATAGGTTGAAATTGAAAGCTGCCATAAAGGACCTAAAAGCCCGTTGCGAGGCGGATAAAACGGGTCGTCGATTGGTGGGTTTTAGGGTGGTGAGCCGGTAGTCTACTTCTGCTTTCCGGAGCCAGTTTCGTTGGCACCCGATCTCCGGTTCAAGAACCCAAATTCCTTAAAGTTGTCAACAGCAACGTGAGTATCCTGACGAACAAGGAGTGCGTGGTTAGCACTACTGTAGAAGGCACCCGGCCAGACCTATTTGTTTTCGCTACTACGCGGCTGTTCTCCGACACCCTGGTTATATCCTACTGCGAGATGATTGCGCCTTATGCTGTCGTGGCGGTGTAGTTGCTTGGTACAGCAGACCCACCTTGACTATTTCACGAACAAATTCTTTCAATTACGCTGTTGTGGCTGCTGAAGTCATTTCAGTGGATCTGTGCACCTCTTTCAAGCAAGTCAAAATCGTGTTTGTATACAGAAGCGGCGAAAGTGGGCTTATTGATTTCATTTATACTCATATGACCTATGCATTTCTGATTATGGGTGCTTTTAATGTTTTTAAGGCGGGTTAAAGTAATTTATTCTGCATAGCGGCTTCAGGATGTATTTCCAATGACCGCCTTGGTCTGCCCTTACAGCATCTTCTCATCAGTTTGTACGATATCCAAATAGGTTCACCGAGGGCCCAAAGTCTTACCTATTTAACCTTAGCTTTGCAATATCGATGGCGTTTATACAAGATTCAGCTTAGGATTCCCCTTTAGTACTTGTGATCACATGTGCCTATTATTCACTTGCGCTTTAAATAGGGTCCATGTAGAATATATTGCTAGAAGGTCAAATATCTGGCGCACTGATTTTTAAACCAACAGAGATGAGCTGAAAATCATCCCTACATCAGTTCAGAAGACGATACCGCCCAGGTCGCTTGGGACAAAAGCAAATTCTCTCTTTGTGAGTTTACTCCCGACCATATCCCATATCCCAATAAATTAGGGGCTAAAGCGCTTTGGTTTGCCTCTAACGCAAGCATGATTCTCAATAGACGATTCGGGCGTTGAAGGATTTACGTACCAGGACCCACAGAAAGCACTTAGCATCGTTACCGAGGCAAGCGAAATGCATATAAATTGCAGCTGCGGGTTGTACGTTTGAGGCATGAACTAGTGCTGCCTCAATCCACATCAACCAGTCAAACAGCGACGCACTACCAATTTGCCTATCTTTGTGCTGTTTGGACCTGGCAGCACTTAAGCATCAATTGATCAGGCCCAGGCCTGCTTACTTACGGAGCAGTATGCATGGTATTTTGTTCATGAATAGCTAATTGGAACATTGGATCATTGGATGATAGAGAGCAGAAGAAGGTTCCTTTGTCAATTGTTGCCGAATATCGGCTTACAGGTAAAGATCCCAATGGATCACTTTCTGACAGACCTTTGCATCTCAGAAGCTCAGGTACTCAAACACCTGTATGACCTGAATCCCACTAAAGCTGCCGTGATAGATGTACTCCATCCCAAGCGTTTTTACGAGCTGGATGATTTGTTGCATAAAACAAATACACGTATCTCTGAGAAGTCTCTTCGTAGCTGCTCGCTACCTGCTAACTGGATGGATGCTACCCTGGGCCCTACTTTCAAGAAGGGTGAAAAGCACCTATTTGAAATTTACAGACCCGTTAGCCAAACGCGTGTACCAGTTAAACTATTAAATAAAAAAATAAATGAAATTTTATTCAAGTAGGTTTCGGGGCACGCTAGCCCGAGCATAATCATATTTCGACAAGCAATGACTTTTCGCCAAGTTCAGGATAGAATACACGCAGGAACGTGAAAAGTTAAAGGCTGCTTGTGAGAACCGTCATAGTTATCGCTGTGTTTATAATGAAGGATCGAATATGGTTAACGAGGGAAGGTAAACATGTGTGAGCGTATGCATGGGAAATAGTGGTGTGTGAAGTAGTAGGAGTTGCCAGTGTGATGCAAAGGACAGTGTTTATTCGGTGGCAGGGCACATCCGCCACGTCGTAATGTCGTTAAGCAGACATTTGTGGCTTTTTATAGGAGGAACGCTTGCCAGGCAAAAACCCACTACTTCCTGGAACACTGCCAACCATCGTACTTTGAGCCCAATGTTACTGGCAAGGCTGCATTCGGACCGATTTATCTCGCAGCTATTTGCAGTCACGCTGCGTCTAATATCGTTCTTTGGCTGACCGAGAGGCTTAGTCAGGATCCACTGTATATGGTTGAGCCCAGCGATATCTCGAAGATGTTGTACATTCATAGGAATGGAGCGGGAGTATTGTACAGTTTAGGAATGAATTAGAAGTTTTGGTGTGTTTTGTATGTTTGCGTGTTCATTCCCAGGCGGATGAGAAGCTGGTGCGTGATGATCTGGAGAAGCACTTGGCTAAGTGCAGCTGGCTCAGCCTATATTAACATGCGTTCCAAATGGGCCACGCTTGTTTGACTAACATGCTGGTAGCACAAGAGTGCTGGGCTGAGGCGGTGAATCTAGCAAAGGCGGTGGACGTTTTGTCCATTGACTTTGCTAAACCCACTGCCACCATCCTGCATTGTCGGTTTTTGTTTAACTGGAAGCCTACGGCGTTGCAGGCCAAGTATTAAAATGGATATTGACTTTTCTAGAAGGTAGGCAAATAAACGTTCGAGTAGGTTCCGGCCTGTCTTTTAGACAAGCCGTCTTGAATGATCCTCCTCAGGGGTCAGTTCTCGGACCTCTAGTGTTTTCATTATTTGGGAACAACCTCCTTTAGAAGCTTAAATTACCATCCCTCATGTTTGCGGAGGACTGGAAAAGTTGGAATCCAGTAAGCGATTCTAATAGTCCTGTGTCTTTGCAGACAGCTCTTGACAAGCTATGGCAGTGCTAAGATTTGTGGCAGCTGCCAATAAACTTTGTCAAGTGTTCGGTCCTGTGCATGGGATCATGCACCCACCACAACACATTACATACTTGACGGAACTGTAGAGCTGTGCGCGAATGAACAAATCGACTGGTTTATCCCGCTATCCTTTGGCTTGGAAAGCAGCGAGTACTAATCGACTGCCACCCGCAATGATTTCCGTATGCTGTGGATGACCCGCGTGTCGTTCGCCATCATAACAAATGAAAGGTTTTTTTTACAATGTTCTCAGGTTTTGTCAGGCGACACTTGGTGTATGACTTGCAGGCTTATCCTTCACGCTTGGTGCGCGACAAGCTGGCAGTCGAAAGAGTTCTGGGGACTGGTGCGAGAATTGAGGCACCGCTCATATCCTGATAGGCTGCTCAGAAGGCAGGAGTTTTCACTACACTATAGGCGCCTACGGGGAGACTTGCTTCTTACATGCCTTGTATTGGCCGGCAAGAGTGGGCGTGATCTGACTAGAATGTTGCATCCGGCTCAGATGCCATCTCCTCTTAGCCACCATATGAAGCCGCCTAAGGGCAGATCCGATGGCGTTAGAGCTGACTTTCCTTTATCACACAAGGCCCTCGACTCATGGAACGCACTACTCGGCGAAGTCCTATTAGCACAAACGGTAAAGGAGTTTGAACATCGACGCGACGTCCTTGGGTTGCAGTTATAGACCTTTCCGTTTCGTTCTTAAATGTCACATGCATTTCTTTGACTTCTCACCCTCATTACTATTATTTTCTTCTCTACACAGTCTATCTTTTACCACAGGTATAATGATGCTGCTTTGTTCAGTATCTTCTCTTAACATTTATACTTATTCACTTGGCCGGTGCTGCGGAAACTGCTGGTGCAGGACCCGTGGTTATTGCTTGGCATGCTTAATGGTTATTGCTTTGGCTCCTCTCGGTTTCAAATTCATCCTGTGAAATCCATTTTGATTCAACGAAGCATTAAAGACAGAACGCTCACTGGAAGTTCCTACCGTTTCTGTCCAAATTGCACTTGAACTTCAAACATGGTTGGGGATCCATCAACCCTCAATCCCTGTCTTGGGACTGAAACACTCACGGCGAAAAGCTTTCTTGGGACGACGAAATACTCAGGAGTAGTAACCAGTTGCCACTGAAGTTTAATAAACCACAAACGATGCAACATGCATATTCCCTCAAAGCCATTGCACTGTATCAACTTTACTTACTTCTTTTCTTACCATAAAGCTAGATATTTTTTACCTATCTGCAATTTATCCCATACGTGCTGCATGAATACTGATTTTTATCCATATTTCCCTAGTTATCCATTTTCTTTGCATATTTCAGTGTTCCCGTATATTTTCTGAATGCACGCTGTTGTACAGCTAAACGTTAGCTGCTAATCCTGGCCAGCCCACAGGTGAGGCTTGTAGTGCACCGGAAAACAAGCTCTTTCAGTATTTTGTAACATTGGATTTTACGGTTGTTTTAACCTTCGAAACGTCCATTTATTTTACTGACTGCACATCCGTGGACACAAACCGTTTTGGTGAGTACCTCGCTGCACGTTTATCGCTCTGTCTGATTGGCTTCCTATGCTTGTAGCCTGTACAATATACGTTGGGTTCAGTCGCCTCCGACTTCTATACTGTCGTATTTGACACGTATTACGTGTCACTGCTTACCGACTAGTATCCCAGGCTCCGCCCAACAATTGGTGACCCCCTGTCAGGAACAAACCGCCCGTCATTTTGCATTTTCATTCTGGTGAGCTCGTTCCGGTGATTTTGTGATTCATTACTTGTGATCATATTGTTTTCTCACCTACCATATATTTATCTGCTTTTTGCAATGAAGTATCTAGAGGATAAGCCGTCTCCATGCACGGTTAAAGCTGTTCAGCTTGTCATGGTCAATTCTGTTTCCTTAGCCCC
>CALYDF020005921.1:0-13931 GCA_944474145.2 Dicrocoelium dendriticum | reverse complement strand
ATTGTAAGCTGCTGCGCTTCCTTCTATCCAAGACCCATTGTTTTCAGTGTTTCACATAACCATCAGTAAAGGACTCACCTAGTTTTGTTGTTGTAGTATTCACCCCAATCATCCTACGGACATTTTCAAGCATTGACTTTAGAATCGAAATCATTGTTCATTGTATAAATCCCCATAGTGCGATATCCATTCCCTTAGTTAATGTCCAAATAAACTTTATGCATCCAGATGTGTACATTTTCAGCACTCTACAATATCGAATATGGAAGGGCTAAAATTACATTAGCATGACTAAATCTGTATGAATGAAAAAGACAACTTGTACGGGTGTCACTTGAACAAATAACCCGTATAAACGAGCATCGATTAAATATTTCAAGAGGAATAATATAAAGCTGCATTCTGTAATGTAAAATGCTGCCAGGGCACCCACCTGGGTACATAAAGCATTTAATAACTTGAGTTGACTTACTGATAGTTCAGCTGTGAAAGCTAGACTTCGAATCGGTAAGGTTCATTTACTACCGCGAGGCACATTGTTTTTCTCAAGCAGTGAGCGGAAGTAAGTAGTGGTTACCTTAGAAATAGTTTGACAAAAATCTTTGTTGAAACATTCCAATACATCTAACTTATTCAAAGCGAGATGGTAAAAGCGACGTTCAGTGGAAACAACACGGATACTTTAATTGCCCCGCCATTGCATTTGATAATCGTGAACCATCAAACTTACTGAACTGAAGCGTACGGTTGAGGAAACATGAGAATGCATTTAAACATGTGCAACTCCACAAGTAAGTGTAGGCATATCAAAACTAGTATTTCACATGTGGCATTTGCCAATACTTTCATAGCATTGAGTGTAACGATAGGACGGCTGAAAATGTGAAGCCCATGTATGGGAGGAATTGCTAAGTAGACCAGACTTTTGTCGGTAATATGCAATAGCTGTTAAACGGAATGTGACTGAGTGACGAGGTAGACTCAGGCTGTCCTGGTCGTCAATGGTTAAATGGTTGACGAATATGGTTTCATACATTGGTATATCAGCAATGTGTGCGTCAATTTTTCGAATGAATTTATTGGGGTCGTTCGATCATGTTTCCTACTTTACCAAAGTACCCGGCATGAAGACTAACGAACTTCGCACAGATACTAATCCTTCTCCACACAGGCAACGAGAAAAATTACTCGTATCTCCTTACGAATTATGTAGTTGAACAAACCGGGATCATACAACTCATGACATAGTTTCAAAACCTTTAACTGGCCTCAGATACCATAGTCACAGCGTCAGGAAAATGTGTTGCATTCTGAAAGGACGAACTATTTGGAAAGAGGTTAAAGCCATATGGTGCACGGGCTGAAAGCATGGACTAAGAGGAAGCGTTTGGTAGCTACGGGACCGTGCTTCTTCATGAGCGACCTTGGCGCTATGAGTAAAATTACACCATGTATTCTTCAGTACTACAAATATGATGAAAAGCTACTGGTTTTGTCCGTTCACAACTCCGTTATTGTGGAATAAATCAGCACAAATGCATTATAAACAGCCGTCATAAACCTTGCCGAACGGTTAGCTCGGTTTCTTTACCAAAGTCGTGAGGAATTGCTAGTTCCATAAAAAGAAGGTTCAAAAATGTCCTACACTAGTCGTCCGAAACCCGGCTCACGTTCAACTTGGTCAAATGCAAAGTTTCGAGCATACGAGATATTTGTACTCATAAATGTCAGCTGCGCTTGTTGCAGAGGCACAATCTTGCTCAAGAAAGCGATTTCGGAGTAATCGTTAAAGACGAGCATGGCCGCACGAAACAGACCGGAAAGATATAGAGAGGAGCACGTCAGCGTCTTTTTCTCTTACGAAGAGTATTCGAGAAGTTTGTTATCACTAGTTTAACAAATTCTGAACTTTGCTTGAAGCCACTCGTGGAGTAGGCGATCTAAGCCTGGCTACTGCGGAGCAAACCCATGCTTATGCGCTTGAAACAAGACAACATAGGACGACGAAATTCGATAGAATACTGTTCAACCTTTCTTGCCAACGTGAGAAAATACATAGGTTTGTACAGCGGCGAAAATCGGCGCATGCGATGAGATCTTTTAATGCTGTACTAAATACTGGGTAAGCACAACCACAACTGTACTGCTTTGTTACAAGTTTGCCAGAATACAAATCCGAGAGGCCAACAGATCCAACTAACCGCATACCAACATTGACTTAGGCACCAACGAAAAATTTTCAACTTTCCAGTATCTAAAGCCTGAAATGCTCTTGCTTCCGCCAGAAAAAAGATCAACGCATACAATATGCTCACCAAACCTCTCCGTTACTTTACCTTGAGCAGACCGACATACGTGTTCATGTGCATCACTCGGTGAGTCACCTTAAACAAACATTCCCCATTCCTTGTTATTTTAAACAATGTCTTAAAAATCCTCCCTCCGGTCATCCTACGGGATTTGTCCTGCACTCGTACATTTCCCCGTTATTATTCGTAACGCAATGTATTTTCTGCAGGGTTCCGCAGGTGCCCATAATTTAATAGATAGAAAGAAAATTCACAGATTATCGGAATCGATTTATCATGTCTCAGAAAAGCCAGGAAGACTTTCTCAGAAAAGTTATTTGCCATGATGAAACATCTTACATCACTTCGGCAGAATATTTCAGTTTGACGTGACTCATCGAATGATTCACATAAACCCATATATTAGTCTGCTCAATCTTACGGAACGGAGAGTCCTGGAGAATCCTGAGTAAACTGTAGGTTTTGATTCGGTTTCCGATGGAAACGGACCATATCCCATAACATAATGAAGATACTGCACAATCTTGTAAGGGTTAATGTGGGAGGAGGTATCACAATAACGTGAGTCAGATTATTGTTCCACATTCTGCAGACCCGAAGCAATTCAGGTGCACTTTCCTTCATAATAAGTGACAAAAGCCGATGTATGTGTGACGGCACTTTCGCCACGAAGCGGGAATGGTATCCATTGTTTACTATCGATTTTTGTTCATAAACAGTACTTCGATATTCCTTAACAGGTCATGCATTTCTGCTCTCTCACCCCACAATTTCCACAGCATTGATAGCGATCGACGACAGCTTAGTGCTTGTCATGCAGTTTAGGTTTGCCTATGTCAGCTCGTCATTTTGCATGTAGGGTTTCTGAGAGGTCTCCACTGTTCTGGACGTCAATTAATCCGTTCGTGGAACACGATTGTCCATAGGACGTTAGCAATGTGAAGTTTTCCAGTAGAACGTCAAAGGTAGTTTAGCTGTCATCTTCTCTTCAGGCCACAATTGGCTTCCCGACGAACCCAGTTTTGGAGAGATACAAAGCGCATCACATACGATAGTTCTACTCGTGCAGTTGATCCGGGAAGGTGCGCATGATCAGCAAGCATTGCAGTATTCACGGACAAGTACCGAATCTGCGGCCTTTATTGAGCTCCAGCATTCTCCCTGCCGGTATTTGAATTTTGTTCTGCATTTAGATTTCATGCATTAAGTGAGTTTCCTGACACTGAACTGCGTTGAGGATGGTGTACAGATAGGTCGCGTTGCCATTTCTGAGCCCAGGAAATAGTAAACAGGAGCTTGCGGTCAGTCCGATAATTTTGTAGCAGCGGCCATGTAGAATTTCGTGCGAATGCTTCATTGCCAAGATTATAAATCTGACTGTAATTACTTTGATTTTCCTAATCGTCCCGATGCAAAAATTAATGCCTTCTGCATTGTACACTTTGGGATCACCGCGCAATCACGTGATTCAATATCTCCTTGGTAAGGATGATTTCTTGTGAGGAGTCAAAGTGCGTTCACAGGAACGTTGATAACAACACGGAAGTTCCTAGAGCGAAATTGCTCTGACCTTCTTGCGTCCAACTTTAAATATTGTCTTCATCAACATTTGGCTCAACGAAAAAGGTGAGCAGTAGACCATGAGTTAGCAAGCACGGCAGTGACTGGTGATACCACTGTTGGATCGGCGCGACTTCCTGTCACCTGGTAGAGGCATTTCCAGTCCTCTTATCCCCACCCCGAGTTACAGGTAATCTCAAAATTTCCAAATCATGATACTTTCAGAGAATGCAGTTTGTTGATGGAAAAGCTACTGTAGCTCGCTGGTCACAATGTGTCCGTGACAAAAGTGATTGATGAAGACTGCTCATCGTGAAAGCAAAAGTTCCATTAGACTGCCGTCTCGAGATTGCACATTGTCTAAGAGTGGGAGTTCGACATCCTTTAATTTAGTGATGTCAAAAATCACCGTGTCCTCCGGCTGATGGTGTTCGTTAAACAGCTGTGGGAATGCATCCTTCTAACATATGTTAGTAATATTTGTGCACTTGACGCTGAAATTCAACCGAGCAATTTTCAAGTCTCGGATACACCAAAATGCTATTCTTTGAAACGAATCTAACGAAAAGCGGTTTGTGCTCCGTTAGGGTTGTGAATTGAAGTCCGTTTAGCAATTTTTGGTAATGTTGCACTTATTGCATAATGGACAAAGCTTCCGTTTCCCTGTGGCAATAGTTTCTTACCGCTGTCGTCAACAAACGAGCTGCATAAGCCCCGGCGTCTATGTCTGAAGCAGTTTATGAGGTTGCGAAGAGCACACTTTTCGATAAATCTCATCAGGAGTTTACAATTATAAAATGGAATGTTGAAGCGGGATAGGCTGGTGAAGCGCGAAAAAGATTAGGGAATTAGTGCGAGGCAGAAAGTGAGCTGTCTTAATTGATAAATTGGTCGATCCACTCAAGAAGCTTTCCATGTTATATTTGCAAAAGCCTGATGAGATTTATCAAAAAGAGGGCTCTTCGCAACCTTGTGTTTGTCAATACCATTGGTATACTTTTTCAATTTATGAGTCGACTACAACAACTCCGAAGCCACACTGTTTGCCAGTTTTTGATGGAGGTAAATTAGACAGTTCTGTAACTCACAACAATTCGAGCATGTTGGTGATTGCTTTACATTTGGTTATTCTGATCTATAGATCCTCTTTCACCGGTAGCTGGTTCACTTGCATGCGTAGGTCGTGCATGAATAATTGGGCCCTGCAGTAGCTCACGAAACCAATCAAAGTTCCTATAGTCACTACGTCCTTAGATTGGACACACATACAATGAGCCTGAAAAATCCAAGCTTCCTGTATGTTGTAACTCTGGTGTTTAGTTATCTATGCAACCTGCAACTGTCCATTGGTTTCATTGATTGCGAAGCACGTTCATTTGCTTCCGCAAGGTGCGTTACACAATACACTGCTTTCCGCTCTTGCTGACTTGTTGTCCGTTCCTTAAGCAGTTGAAATGCACCTTGGGTCCAGTTGTCTCCGTATTCTCTGTCTTTTTCATTTGGCATTCTGCATACGTTTCAGAACTATAGACAGATATTCGGATCCGGTTGCCACAAAATTTGAGCCAGGAAAATATAAAGTATTCAATGTATGTCACTGTCGGACGGAATCCAAAGTCATCCAACCTACTAAGTAATATTTTTGTTCGTTGACACCCTCTTCCAGGTTTGATCCCATGATTATAAGATCTCCCAATGGTGCAGCGTTGTATGGGAATTCTTGTCGTTTCCTAACTATGATTTACTGAATGGATTATCGGGACCAGTTTAACAATAAATGGTAGGCGTGTATCCGGAAAAATTCGGGATGGATGATTGTCGTGCATTTGCTGATATTCAAATATGGAGATGAACGTCGAAACAGTCAAGTTTGACAGAATGCTTGCCACCATTGTGGCGTGCAACACGTGTTTAGTAGAAACTGAAGTGTACGTACGATCTTCTGACACAGAATCCATATTCTTAGATTTATCCGCGCATCGGTAAACAAGTGTCATCATACCAGGGGACAAGTCATTTTGGACTGAATCGATTGTTACAGTGAAGAAGATAAATTGTGAGGTTCATGCTTGTATTGATTTATCAAGTGATCTGAGCGTTGCTCTTGATGATCATCAGCTTGTACTAGTGATAACGGATGTTTCTCCTGAATTATATTTTCTTAACGTGTCACTTAACACGGTCTTCATGTTGCCTATCTCTCTGTGAATTTTGTTGACTTGTCAGGGGTTTTACTGAAAACGAATACTGATCGTGGCAGTTTCAATACAACCGATTGCCTTTTGCTGTTAACACGGCGCCAGCAGTCTTCCGGTAACAGATGGACACGATGCTGACTAGGGTTGTTGGGAAGGTTGTAACTTCGGACGGTGCCGTTCGCTGAGGGGCAATTAGAAGGCTTGAGGGAAGTGATCAGCCGCATCCAAACTCATGATTTCAGGATTCCTGATGCAATATGCAACACATTTACGCCAAACATCAAATACTTTGGTCTTATCCCGGGTAACAACGGTCACCGTCCATAACCGGCAACATGAAAATATGCAGGAAGTGCCTTTAGCATGCAACATGTGGTTGCTCTGATCCAGCAGTGATATTACCAGTCACTACAGTGCTTACTTACACCTAGTCTACCGCTCACATTTTTCGTTGAACCAAACGTTGAAGAAAGACAATATTTAAAGTTGGACACAAGTATGTCAGAGCAAATTCGCACGAGAAATTTCCATGTTGATATCAGATTTCGTGCTAACGCACTTTGACTCAGCACAAGAAATAATCCTTGCCAAGGTGATATTCAGTCACGCGATTGCCTCGTTGCTCCCAAAGTGTACAATGCAGAAAGCATTAATTCTTGCGTCGGGACGATTAGGAAAATCAAAGTAATTACAGTCAGTTCGAGATGGAAGCAATTATCATAATCTTGACACTGCATGCTTTGCACGAAATTCTACATTGCCGCCGCTTCAAAATGATGACCAACCAGAAGCATTTGGCTGCTATTTTCTGCGCTCAGAAATGGTAACGACGCATATCTGCACACCACCCTCAACGCAGTTCAGTGTCAGGAAACATTCTATGAGTGAAGTCCAAATACAAAACAAAAATTCAAATACCGGCAGGGAGAATGCTGGAGGTCAAAAAGGCCGCAGATTCTGTGCTTGTCCCTGAATACTGCACTGCTTACTGATCACTGGTACCAGCCCGCATCATCTGCACTAGTAGAACTATCGTGTGTGATGTGTTTTGTATTTCTCTACAAACGGGTTCGCCGGGAAGTCAACTGTGGCCTGAAGTGACGATGAAATCTGAACTATGTTTGGCGTGCTAGTGCAAAGCTTTACCTTGGTAACTTGTCTTGCCGACAATGGTGTTCCATAAAAGGATAAAGCAGAGGTCCAGGACAGTGGAACCTTTCCCGAACCCCAACATGCAAAAGAACGAACAGATAGACGTAAACTTAAGTTTCATGATAAACCATAGGCTATCATCACTCGACATCGATGCTGTCGAAGGTGATAATGATAAGCACTCTGAGTGGAGCTCATTAGCAATGCTGTTGATGAATACTAGTGGTAAACCTGGTCTCAATACCGATCTGAAGGGCCCAAAGCGCTAGATTTCAGTTGGGTAGTAGATGGATCTGCGGACTCGCACATTCCGATGACGTGGACTGCGGAAGTTGCTTATCCATCCTGGCACAGGGTCACTGATTTCAAAGCTTCGATATTTATACAAATGAAAACCATGGTCCAAGTGGCTAAAAGCTTTAGAGAAATCATAGTAGACGACGTAAATTTACAATAAACAAGAATTCAAAACCGGCCATGATGCGATAATTTGGAAGTCCTGCAGAATGAACGGAGTGCAACAGATCACGACAGGTGCGATTAGGTTTAGTCAGTATTTGTTAGCCATAATATGGTGGGCTCGCAGGCACTGGTATGCGCTGATATACGATTCTGGGATATCGACTGGCTTTGTCCAACTTGTTTGGAATGATATTTCTGGTATTGGAACGATTTCGGTGCAATCCATGCTGCTCTGACAATATGATGAAGGCGATCACAACTATACTATGATTTCCCCTGTAATTACCTCTTATATAATTTTGGATAATTCTTGGAGCAGAGTGATTAGATATTAATTCTAGTGTACCGCACGATTCCCGTTCTTTTAAATATGTGTGAATTTATTCTTTTCCACATTGTGAGAACACGCAATTCCTCAAGGCTTTCTTCAAAGGACCGAGTTAATCGTTCGGCAAAATGCACAGCGGCTGATTTTAGTGCATTCTGCTTGATGTTCTCCACAACAAGAGTGCTGTGAACACTCAAAGACAGTAGTTTCTTCCTCATATTTGCAGCAATGAAGAATACATGGCGTAATTCTGCTCATAGCGCATAGCGCGCCCATGTAGAAATACTGTTTTGTACTTAAGAAATCCTTACTCTTCGCCCATACATTCAGACCATGCATTATTTAACTTTGGCATCTTTGCAACTAGTTTGTCATTTCAGAGTCAAAAACATTTTCCTGACGAGGAGACCCCAGTATCCTAGGTCATGTAAAGGCTATTGACAAAATTTCATGACTTCCAAAATCGTGGTTTGTTCAACTGTATAATAAGTTGACGGAATTGTGTAAATATTTTAGTGCCTGTAGGATAAGGATAATTTTCTGTGCAAAGTCCGTTTGTCTCCGTGCATGATTTCTGGTAATGGACTCAGGTAAATTAAACGAAAAAATGGACGCACAAATTATTGATATCTTGTGGTACCGAACTATATTCGTCAACCATTTAACCAGTGATGATGTCCATGACAGCCTGAGTCTACCTCGTCACTCAGTCACATTCCGTTAAATGGCTAGTTGAATATTACAGACAGAAGTCTGGTCTACTTAGCAATTCCTCCCATACATGGGCTTTACATTTTCAGCCTTCCTATCGTTGCATTCAATGCCATGGAAGTATTGGTAAATGTCACATGTGTAATACTAATTTTGATATGCCTACACTTACTTGTGGAGTTGCACATGTTTAAATGCATTCTCATGTTTCGGTAACCGAAATGCTGTAGCGTAGACAAAAGTACGCTTCAGTTCAATAAGTTTGATGGTTCACGATTATCAAATGCAATGGCGGGGCAATTAAATTATCCGTGTTGTTTCCACTGAATGTCGCTTTTACCATATCGCTCTGAATAAGTTAGATGTATTGGAATGTTTCAACAAAAATTTTTGCCGAACTACTTCTAAGGTAACCACTACTTACCTCCGCTCACTTTTTGAGAAAAACAATATACCCCGCGGTAGAACATGAACCGTACCGATTCGAAGTCTAGCTTCCACAGCTGAACTATCAGTAAGTCAACTCAAGTTATTAAAGGCTTTATGTACCCAGGTGGGTGCACTTGCAGCGTTTTACAAATACGAAATGCAGCTTTAGATTATTCCTCTTGAAATATTTAATCGACGCTCGTTTATACAGGTCATTTGTTCAAGTGACACCCGTACAAGTTGTTTTTTTCATTCATACAGATATAGAGTCATGCTGTTGTAATTTTAGCCGTTCCATATTCGATAGTCTAGAGTGCTGAAATTGTACACATCTGGATGCATAAAGTTTATTTGGACATTAACTAAGGGAATGGATATCGCACTATGGGGATTTTAGACAATAAACAATGATTTGGAATCTAAAGCCAATGCTTGAAAATGCCCGTAGGATGATTGGGGTGAATACTACAACATCAAATGCTAGGTGATTCTTTTACTGATGGTTATGTAAAACACTGAACACAATGGGTCTTGGATAGAAGGAATCACAGCCGTTTTCATCGACATCGAATTGTTAAAACTGGCTTCGATATTAATAGAAAACCGGATACTAAGCCTCCAAATCCAAAACCATTAGCCACCAGGCACAACCATGGTGCCCTAAACCTTGTATGCACAAATGTCCCCGAATCCAAATCCAATACAATGAAGGGTAAGTTGACGGACGATCGAAATCAGTTGGGCTCCATCTGTACGTCGATCTGTGTCCATGCTAATTCCATGACATTAAAAAGATTCTCTCGCCACCCAAAAGCGTTGCACTACGGCGAACCCCGGTTACTTCGGGTAACACTAAACTCGGCGGAGGAGGCTGAGGCCGTTCTGCTGTCTGCGAATCGTCCCCGCATTACTCAAGTGGAGCGCTCATACTACCTGAAATCCCGTGGAAAGTATGTTCAGTGGATCCCGATAACAGAGAGAGGTACATAAAAAGTCAAGTTAAAAAAACAGCCATTTCTCGTGGTGTTCCTGAGCTTATTGATTCCTCTTCCGACGATGCTCAGATGCACGACCGCAAGCAATGAGACTACATCCGGGAGGCACTTTCTCTCGAAAACGGCGTGGTTAAATCGTTGACAAGGATCCCCAAATCACCAAACTATAAGGGGCGCGGTCCCAGGCTGTTAAAACTTGTGTTACAGTCAGGACTAACGGCACAAATCCTTCTAAAGAACTGGAATAAATTCCGTTGCAGATTGCCAACGGAATGTCGTCTGAAAGCAGCGGGGACACCAGCGCCTGCTAATGACAATTCAGTAGAGACACAATTCTTAATGAAAACGCCAACTGCAGGACCCGGCTAGGGGACAGTTTCAAGAGTAACCATAGTATCCGGAGGGACACAGCAGAGCACAAGCAAACACCGGGATCCGGGGCATCTGATACATGTTTATATATCAAATACTTCTCGAAAGTATGCAACCCATCCAAAAAACGATTAGTCGCCGACTCTTTATTGGTCGGCGTAAACTCACTTGCTTCATCCATCCAATCTAACACACTTTCGGTCTCCGAAAAGCTCTCATGTATGTACACAAATGCCCAAGGTCTACTCAGCAAATTAGCTGAATTAATACTTCGACACGCTTCAGCAGCTTGGGACCTCATGGTTGTCACCGAAACCTGGTTGCGCTACGAGATAACGGATGCTAAAATCGAGCTAACGGGCATGTCCGTTGTCCGGAAGGATCGAGACAGCAAAGGTGGTGGGGTAGCCATCTACTTTCGTAACAACATACAATGCGAACCCATAAACGATTCGGAAACCGACTTGCCTGACGCCATTTGGTGTAATTTCCGGCTGAGAGGGGACGATCTTGGCCTATTGGTTTTTGTTTACCGCCCACCCTCGTCTACTCCTGAGATGGACTGCAATTTGATGGCTGCATTGAAGCACGTGATAAACAGGAAATACAGTCACCTTCTAGTCACCGGTGACTTCAACTCACATGCCCTCGAAGCCCAGGCCACACCAGGAGAGCAATTCAAAGCGGATTTGCAAGATCTGGTTTCAGACTATCCTTTTTATAGCCACATCACTACGCCCACCAGATTCAAGGGAACTGACAGGCCATCCATATTGGACCGAATATTCACCAATGGAGAACTAATGGTCGACAGAGTGATAATCGATACACCTTTGGGCCGCAGTGACCATGCGACTCCAGTGTTTCATAGCATGTGCTAGGCGATTTATCCATAGGAGCATGTCGAGGAATAGCATGTCGTAACCAACTATGACGACCTGTCCGACCTCATTGATGCAACCAGCTGGTCGTTCTTAGCCGAATTGACCCCTGAGGTGGCCTGCGGAGAATTCGTCAGCGTATTTAACAAGCTCGTGGCAAGGACATCTGAAACCAAACCTTACTGACCTAAAAGGATGAAGTCTTTCGTAAGGAGCAGGACACGTAAATGGGACTTGGCATGGCCCCCCTACATAGCCTCCCCGAACGACCATACATGGGAGGTCTACACAATACAATGAAACCACTGTGTCAAACTCGTCCGGGAGGATAAACTAAATAACCAACAAGGTCTAGTGGCAAAGTTTTGCTCCAATCCCATCTGATATACAGACACGTAGACAATTTGAGCCTTGTTACGCGCGGTATTCCTGCTCTGCACACAGCATGCGGGTTAGCCCAAACCGCACAAGTGGCGGCCAACATCATTGGACAACAATTTGGCCGTACCTTCCAAAGCGTGCAATCACCATACATCCTGCCTATGCAGATAACGCCGCCAACAGGGCTTAATCACATATCGTTTACCTCCGCAGCTTTACTGAAGAGGCTGATATCTCTGCGCGAGTTCAGCTCCCCGGGTGCGGACGGCATTCGCCCGAAGGCATTGAAAGTTGCCGCCATGACTTTGGCAAAACCACTAGCAATTTTCTTTCAACGATGTCTAAACGAGATGCACGTCCCCACGATGTGGAAGCACGGAAACATCACGACAATCTACAAAGGTGGCAGTCGTGCAAAACCAGCACATTATCGCAGATAACAATAATTCCTGTGATGTCCAACTTTGTAGTGTCCATAGTGGTTGAGGCTTTGATGGGGTACCTGAAGATTAACGAAATTTTCCTTCCGGAACAGCATGAATTTCGCCAAAATCGCTCCTGTACCACTAATCTGTTGATTGCTCGTGCAAGCTAGACGGAATCTGTGGACGCTGGTGTAGGAGTCGATGCGGCCTACTTGGATTTCTCAAAGGCATTCGACCGTAAGACCATCGCATTCTCCTCCATAAAATCCAGAAATATGGAATCGGCGATCCTGTTCTGGGCTGGATAGGAAACTTTCTCGTGCAACGTCACCTGAATGTGAGGGTTAGAAGCAACCTGTCGGAGTCCATCGAAGTTCACTGCAGCGTACCTCAAGGCTCGGTACTTGGACCCCGCCTGTTCGTGATTTTCATAAATGATCACGCGAGCGTCTTACCTTCTAATTGTTTGCTATTTGCTGATGACCTAAAGATATGGCGTACTATAGCTGCAGTGGAGGATCACGCAGTGTTACTGAATGACCTGGACAAAGTGTACACATGGTCCATCGAGAACATGCTGCACTTCAACCTCACCAAGTGCAAAGTTCTCAGTATACGGCACAAGAGTATGCACAAGTACCGTCTAGGACCAAAATTCTACAGCGGACTTCACATGAGTGCGATCTCGGCGTGATAGTTCAAGATGACCTCGGTTGTTTGAGGTAGACTGAAAAGGCAGCTAAGAAAGCGAACCAGTACCCCGGCCTTCTTCGCAGAGATTTCGGGAAGATTGACCCTTCAGTCTTTCCAAAAATGCTTAGTGAGTACGTGAGGTCGCACGTGGAATATGCTATTCAAGCGTGGCAACCCTGGATCAAGCACCATCTCACCGCGCTCGATACTGCACAACATAGGGCAACGAAGAGCGTCAGAGGTTTGACCAGCCTCCCCTACCCACTCAGGCTGAAGACCCTCAAAATATACAGTGGACCTTATCGGCGTCTAAGGGGCGATCTCATAATGGTGTACCTAATCCTGAGAGACCCCAACCACCCATGCCATTCCCTTCTAATACTCAGACAAAGCACCTTGCTAAGAGGTCACCATTTTCAGTTAGTCACGCAGTACAGCCGCCTGGAATGTCGGTGAAACGATTTCTCCCTTCGAGTGTCACAGCTTGGAACGCCGTCCCGGAACACGTGATTAACGCACCCACCCTATCCCTTTTCAAATACGCCTTGACGATACTCTGTCACATCTACACAACGTGTTACAGCCAATGACCATCAGATACTGGCACTAATGCACAACCGACAGTGGATAGTGCCATAACCCTAATCCAGAATGAGTCACTCCAAACGCCTTGCACGGAATTTGATAAACCCTACTATTATAGAAACTTGATTTCTGTGTCCTGTCGACCTGAGATAGTTGCACACGAGTAAGCGTTGTCCTTGCTATCTATTTTATTTTTTTCTCACCTATTATGTGATCAATAACCGCCCCCCTTATTGCTTTGTGTGCGTACATTCTCATTTCAAACTCTATACGACAGTGCAGTTAAATCTATAATCGCCCGGACTGACCACTCCATTATCCTCTGACCTATCTACTTTTTCACGCTAAACACCCTACGGGATATGTCAAGCACCTGTTCTTTTACCCGCTATAAAACATTGTTCATCATTGTTTACTGTTCGTAAAATAGGGCGCGAAATAATAACTTAG
>CALYDF020005920.1:0-13908 GCA_944474145.2 Dicrocoelium dendriticum | reverse complement strand
GCAACCTCCCGTACCCCACCCGCCTACAGAGGATGAACCTTTTTCCCTTAGACTATCGCCGACATCGCGGAGACCTCATCTATACCAGGCGCATCTTACGAGGAGAACTGGGAAACGAGCTAAGGCAGTTCTTTCAGCTAAGACTTGGCAGCTCGACTCGAGGTCACAGCTGGAAGCTATTTAAACCGAGGAGGCTCAAAGTTCGCTCAGATGTTGCTCTCTCTACTCGAGTGATTAATGCTTGGAACCGACTGCCGGACCCGATTGTCAATGCGCAATCAGAAGCGAGTTTCAAACGTTTGCTAGACATCTTCCTACTGAGTACTCCAGGATCCTGCAGGGCTGATATTACATCCTGAGCCATGACAGCCAACTCGCCTGCAATCCTTGGAAGATCGGGAAGCGAAGGAGCTGACACGGGACCCCCTTTCTGCTCTCTACCACTCAATGAACTCAATGAATGAACTCAATGAGCTGCTTGGTAAGTTCACCAGCATGTAGGCCGTTTCTTGAGTAGGTACTTGCCTGTGGTATCTATCCATGGAGGCTGTGCCCTTAACCCGCTTTTCCTCATGAGAGGAATATAGGGAGTGGAAACTGCAAGGTATGTCTTAAATTTGTCCCAGGCTATCTGGACACAGTCAGCCATCGAGATCTCATAGTTCAGAACTGAAGCCTTAGCTCACATTGCACTAAAGTCCGCCCGCCAAATATTCGGAAGTAAGTTAACAGCGGTCTTTTGGTGCCTTGAAAGAGCACGTCGTTATGCATGTGATCGCTGGATCCTAGAGGTGCACCTAGAACCGTTCTTCCGCAGGTACTTGCCAGTGATATCTATCCACGGTGAAGTTCCTTCAGGAAGACTATTAACATCACAGCATTCAGTTCAGTTCAGTTCAGATGGGGACTGGAACGATAGGAAAATCCCGTGAGTGTTCCATCTTGAGTGGATCGTTGAGCCAGGAATTGATGAAGTGCTCAGTTATTGATGGATCTAAAACGGAAACACCCGTATCGCACCCTGGCCAACCAGTTAATGCCCACGTTTCCTGCCCTAGCAGTCCCTGCTGTGGCAGTCACGTGAAGTAAGCAAAGGATAGGAAGAGAAATCGAAGGTACAGAATAGGGAAGTGCACTTAAATAAGAAAATAATACCAATACGTGAAGAAAAGTAGAGAAAAGAAAATCGAAGTACGAAGATGTGAGTTACTCAGGAAAATGGAAAGGTTTCGTGTTGCCACCCAAGAGCGTCAAGTTGCCGCTCAAACCCCTTAACCGTAGATTCCCTGATAACACTTTCCGGAAGCATGTTCCAGCGGTCGATAACTCGGCGTGACAGCCGGATTTCCGCCCTAATCCGATCGGACCGCGGTTTGTCCAGCTTCAACGAATGACCGCGTAGAACAGACAATCTAGCGGGACTGAATAGCCAAGACAAATCTGGACCAACCTTCCCAGTCAAGATACGGTAGGTTAGGATTAGGTCTCCTCTAAGCCTTCGGTAGTGCATTGAATGCATTCCCAAACTAAGTAGACGCTCGGGGTACGTCCGTCCCCGTAATCCCTCGACTAACCTAGTACCCACTCGTAAAACCCTCTCTAGCTCCATTTTGTCCCGGACGAGGCAGGGCGGACAAGCCTGGACGCAGTATTCCAGATGAGGGCGAACGAAAGCCGAGAACAGCCTCGTAAAGATGCCGCCCGTCAAGACTCCGAAAGAACGTCGGATTAACCACAACATGCGTAAACCTCTGCTTGCGGCCTTCTTCCAGTTGTCGCCGGAGTGTAACGCCGAAGAGTGTACGACGCCTAGGTCAACCTGGCTAGATACACGGGGGAGTTCGACCCCACCGACCAAGTACTTCGCAGGAGGACAACCTCCTCCAATTCGAAGAACGGAGCACTTTGCCTGATTTATGGGCAGTAACCATAAAGTAGACCAGTCCCAAAGCTTATCCAATGCTCGCTGAATAGCTTCGGAACCCCCAGGAACATCAACAATGTTCCACAGCTTCAGGTCATCAGCAAATAGCAGCGATGGTACCTCAAGCTCCGTGGGTAGGTCGTTCACATAGATAGAGAACAACAGCGGTCCAAGGACCGAGCCCTGCGGCACGCCGCTGAGGACAGACTGCCTAAATGACAGACCCCGGCCTACCCGTACACATTGTTCTCTACCCTCCAAGAAGGCAGTCACCCAATGAAGGGCGCGGCCAGATACCCCGTAGGAGGACAGCTTTTGCGCGAGCCTCAAATGGGGTACCTTGTCAAATGCCTTCGAAAAGTCGACGAAAAGCACGTCCAGCGTGTGGCCGTTATCCACTGCATCCGCCCAATTTTCGCGAGCCACCAACAGATTCGTCAGACACGAAAATCCCTTCCGGAATCCGTGTTGTACATTGCTAAGTAGATTAAATCTACTCAGATGACTCTCTAATGAATCTCTCACCAGTTTCTCGAGGAGTTTGACTACTACACTCGTCAGACTAACTGGCCTGTAATTTGCAGGCAGACCCCTGTCCCCATGTTTGAAGATGGGACAGATGACAGCTTCCTTCCATTCGGAAGGCAATGCACAACTGTCAAGCGATTTCTGAAACACAATAGCGAGCGGTCCACTTAGTTCCGCAGCCAACTCATGCAACAGTTTCGGGTGAATTAAATCAGGCCCAGAGGCCTTAGAAGGGTTCAGCCCTTGTAACAGCCTACGAACTGCAGTCTCCGCTACAATAAATTCAGATAGTTCTGAACCCTCTGGAGTCCTGCAAACCAGCTCAACGCCTGTCAAAGAGGTTTCCCTTACAAACGCTGCCGCATATTGCCCACTGAGTACGCAGGCCTTGTCATAATCCGTATGCGCATGAGTACCGTCATCACGCATCAATACTGGAATTGACATTTTCGAACCGCAGCGTCTTTTGACATAAGCGAAGAATCTTTTTGGATTCTCTGAAGCTTCGTCCGCTAACCCTTTTTCAAAAGTGAGCCGAGCATCCCTTAGGTGTTGCTTACACCTATTTCTAGCTTTACGGTACCTGTCATAAGTATCGGTAGACGGAGCGTCTCGGTAAGTCCGCCAACATCTAGATCTCTTTGTGAGCAGATGCCTGCCAGTGGGATCTAACCAGGGCGGCTGTGCTCGGGCCTCCTTTCTCCTTGTGACTGGTATGAAGGGAGCAGAGACCTCTGTGAGGTAGGACTTAAATTTATCCCAGGCAACCTGGACAGTATCGTCGTCTGAGATCTCACAATGGAAACCAGAAGCCTTGGCTCTCATTGATTGATAGTCTGCTTGCCATATGTTCGGGCGAGACTCAACAGTACTCTGGTAGCGTCTAGACAGAGTACAATTGAAGAGCAAACAAACATGATCACTGGAACCCAGTGGAGGTCCGTAAGTAATGTCACCAACAAAATCGAGTGACTTAGCGAATACAAGGTCTAAGATAGACGGTACTTGGGCGTCCATGTACCTAGTGGGGAGGTCAATGAACTGGTGCAAAGATACTTGGAGCGTAAGTTCAAGCAGATCAGCGCCGAATGTGCCTGACGCTGAGTCGCAAGAAAGATCTGCCCAACAAATCTCTGGGAGGTTGAAGTCGCCCATCACCAAACACTTATTTGCGGACTGGGAGCGAATGAAGTCAAGTACCTCTTTGGATACGCTCCCAGGGCTTCTATACACAATTACAACTGTAACCTGAGCCGAGGATGTGCTAATAACAGCCGACAGAGCTTCAACAGTTTTGTCTGCTGACTGAAATAGGCAAGTCTTCAAAACGTCAAGTTTACAGCTCACATAAAGAGCGACGCCCCCTCCCTGTCGGCCAGCAGAGCGATCGCATCTAAATAGTGCGTAGCCCGATAGATGTACTTCACCATCCGTGATGTCCTGAGACAGCCACGTTTCAGTGAATGCGAGTATATCGGGATGAGACCCATCTACAAGCAGACCTAACTCGTACACCTTATTCCTTAGGCTGCGCACATTACTTAGCACTATCTGAAGTTTTTCGTTAGATCCAGACCTGGGTCGTGCGCTACCAGTACTGGCACTGGTAGGGCGGAAAAGGACCGCCGGCTGACCACCCGAAAACCCACTAACCGGAGACCTTGTTCACCGGCCGCTCGCCTGCTTTTGAGGTCCTTGATGGCCTCCCTTAGCTTCAGCCTATCGGCTAGCGGAAGGTCCGGCTGAACGCTAATGTTTGTACCTTTCAGCTTAAACGCAAACCGCATGAGTGCATTGCGTTCCTCCGGGGTAGAGAGTACCACACGAAGTAGCCGCGGTCGCGGGTTTGGTACGTTAACTGGGACGTTCCCCAGTCTAATCAGCTTCCTGACAGTAACGCCTGGAAAACCAGGCGGAAGAAGCCTCGTTACGCACATTTTAAACCATTGAAGGTCGTCCAACATGCGATCAGCGGGAAGGACAGCAGTAGATTCAGCCGCGTTACGGAATATAACGCTACTATCCGTGAAAGAATCGCCGCGACGGGGTGTATTAACCCCACGGGTCTTTGATTCGGCACTCGGAGCAGGTGGCTTCACTACTGGTAATGGAACTGTCTTTAGCCCCTCCGATGATGTAGCAACGGCAGCGTATGTTTTTCGCTCCATTGTCGATGTCTTACTTTTGTTAGGGTCATCGATTTCACCGGAAGGCTTTATAGCAGATTTTGTCTGCTTTTTCTTCTTGATAACAGGAGTAGGGTCCCGTGGGGCTTTTTCGCTTTGAGCAGAATCAAGCACACCTTCAGAATATGTCTTCTCGGTGAGAACCAAGATTTCCGGCAACTTCGGCTGATAAGTAGTGCGTGTTGTGATCTTCGCCTTCGCACAACCGTCAGACGGTTTGCCAAGTAACGACACTTGGCCTGTTACCGGTGCCGAGACAACTTCTTGTTTAGCAGAGAGCTTACGAGGTTTCCTGGCTCTTCTTCGCTTAACTCGAAGTGACCCTTGAACCAGCAATTCGGCATCGATCAGCGTAGGTATAGATACGACGTCCGAAGCTGCTTCATTTTTGTGGTCGGTAGCCATCTGGACCGGTGACATAATGATAGGTGCCACAAGCTGATCATCAGTGTAAGCGATCAAATCTGCTTTGTTGGAGACCGGAAGCGTCGTCATAAGCAGATCAATCTTTGAGCGAAGATCAGAGAGCATCGAGAACGAACGCTCTACATTTCGCAGCCGGGTATCAAGAGATTCATCTCTCGTACGAAGGACTGTGCGGCCTTGCCGGCGGCTGCAGCAATTGGCACAACGGAACAGCAACTTTTCGCTAGAGGCCAGCGCTGCGTACTGCTCGGTATTTAGCTCCGTACAAAGCTGATGGTACCATCGGTTGCAGACATCGCATTGCATACCGCCTGAATCGTCAGTTACTGGTACATTGCAGCTCGGTCCGCCACAAAGTGCGATAACCTCAGAATCCGAGCCATCAGGAACAACAGCCTCGGTGCATTGCGAGACCGACATAGTGGAAAACAGAGTGATTATAACACGTATGCAATAGTTAAACGACCACAATAAAAAGGCAAAAAAATGGGGTGCAAAACGGGGTTAAAACTGGGAAAAACTGGAAGAATTACCAGTAAGCGCCAAAGACGCTTTGACCAGAACCGCTTTAATCGATCCAAGATATCTTGGATCAGAGGAAATTTGACAATAGTCAAATTTCGTTTCAAGTGTTTATTCAAACACTGTTTTCCACGTCAAATCAACTAAAAATCTCGATCAGTATGGCACGCCAAAAAGTCAAGTTACCGCGTAGCAGCCATTGAGGTAGGCTAAGGTAGGCTAACTAAGCATATAGCTAGAAAACAGAAGACAGCTGTGCAGACGAACAAGGAAGTATGTAAATAACGGATTCAAAATCGGTGAAACATAAACTATGCGGTATGGTACAGCAGCAGTTGACTAAAGCCAAAGTGCCATAGGGTGATAAAAATAACTAATGAGTGATTAATACTTGCATGCAAATTTCCGTATAGATATATTCACCTATTATCATTAGTGTGTTCCTTCAGTGTTATGAGTGCACTATTTATAACATATTTAACATTTCAATAAGGTATTCCTTTTATTTTGACCAATTGCATTATTGTTACTTTTGGTTACTTATGCAAAATTCTTAGACGTTTGTATCTGAGCTTGGTTCATTGGTTAGTAGAGAGCAGTAAGTAGTTTTTTGTTAGCACCGTCGCTTCCCGGGGCTGCGAAGATTGCTGGGATCATTGCGGAACTAGGTTCCCCAGAAGACCACTGTGGTTGTAGGAGGCAGCAAAATCCCTGCGCAATCAGAGAGTGGTACGCCGTTGTTTGAGGCAATCCTCTGCCTCCACGTCGAAGCCAGCCTCCGGCAAGCTGTTCTCAGCACTCGTTCGGCCCCAGCTGGAATACCGCGTCCAGGCTTGCCCGCCTTGCTTTGTTCAGGATGAAATGGAGCTCGATAGGGTTTTGAGGTAGTTATCAAATTGGTCATGGGGTTACCGGGGCAATCGTACCTCGAGCGTCTACTTAGTTTGGTTATTTATTCAACGCACTACCGACGGCTTCGAGGTGACTTAATCCTTACTTACCGTATGTTAACTGGGAAGCTGGTAGCGGACTTGGGCTGGCTACTTAACCCGGCTAGGTTGCCTTGTCTTCGAGGTCATCTCATGATGCTACACAAACCGCTTTCCGGCCGGATCAGGGCGGAGACTCGGTTATGGCGTAGAGCTAACTAGCGCTGTAACTCGTTTCCAGAATGTGTAGGCAGGGAACCTACGGTTAAATGTTTCGAGCGTCAGTTAGATGCTCGTGGGCGGCAACACGAAACCTTTCCCTTCTCCTGACCATATGCATCTTCCAAGTGTGAGTTCATATTCTGTCATCTTCACACTCTGTTTTGTTATCCTTTATTTCAATGACTCATTCCTCTTTATCTTCAATTTTCTTTCTACGTCCTCTTAGCTTCACGTGACCTACACGGCAGTGACTTCTAGTGCAGGGAACATGTGCAATGATTGGTTGACCATGGTGTGTTTCGGGGGTTCCTTGTAAATCTAGCATCTTATCATATCCTGGCTCAACGGTTTGTCAAGAAAGAACACTCGAGAAGTTTCCTACCTTCAGGCTATCTGAATCTGGATCTATCCGGATGAATGAGACTGATCGGACCGCACAGTTAGTCGCCGCGTTTCGAGACATTTCCACCCTTTGTATATGGTCATGGATGGTTTTTGTAAGGTAGGTTTAAAGTACATACAATGGATTTCTCATATTATTTAAGTCCTTATCTTTTCAACCATATGTTTAGTTTAACTTAATGTTTATTTCTCTTATCTCCATTTATCTTCACCATATATTTATCAATGGAATTTCAATTTATATAGAGCGCTTACATCAAAATCATTTCCACCAGTCCGTTGCTCACGGGGTAGTGACGGGCAACAGCCCACACTTACATTCCCGGCAGTGCAGCCCTCGACGGGCTTGGCTACTTTTTGTAAGAAAAATTGATCGCACGTTGGGTTTACTTTTTTATACGCCAGCCAAAATTAGGGTTATCATGTGTATCAGGATGAACTACATTGATATAAAAAGCTGACGTTGAAAGGAAGCAACTGCCATTGAATAAAATGCGTGGCTTTATTCATATGGCGCATGGTTTGAAATGGCAAGCAAAGGAGAGGCTTATTTGACCCACGTTCGACACGTTGGAAGACGATGCCGTATCCTGACGTATGGTTTGTACTGGCTACCAAAGTGCTGAGGAAGTGAAGTATGCTGTAATTAATAATTAGTTCGCAACTTCATTCATCTTTCTTAATTATTCATTGGTGACTCCGCAGCTTGAGAGTTTTGCGTACCAGTATGTGAATTCCCGCCACGTGCATTCCAAGTGTGACGCCTCCCGTGAGAACCGGTACCTGACATTGTATGCAGTGATGGTTTTCATTACTAAAAACAGTGACCACTTCTTTCGGTACTGGCCTCGATGTGCTACGCGTCATTTCGGGCCTGGCATACTAGTGGGTATTTTAGCGGAATTATTGTGGAAAGTGGGGTGTGCTTAAATACAAGAAACATAAGTTGGCCACTGTCTAATTCTATGTGCCGAAATGGTAATTTGGCCGATGATATTAGTGTTGCACCCAGCTTTTATGTGTCGCTTGCTGGAGCATAACACGCACGCCTCAGTTGCTTCAGTTGTGCCAAGTCTCACCTCCTGCACCTAAGCCGGCTGCTATGCACCTAAATTCCAAAACTCCTGGGGTAGCTACACACCGTTAAGGTGATTCTTTCATTCATAGCAGCGTGAATTTCCGTTAACAAATTGGTATCTACTGCCGCCCATCCTGCCAAACGTATGATGACTTACCTTGTGCACAACGAAGTCGCTTACGCCAGGGTTTCCAGGTATTACTGACAGGAAACTGAGTACATTTGGTACCATAACGGTTAACGCTCCAACCTCTACCGCGCTTACTTCGAGTAGTCCTATCCACCCCGGAGGAACGCAACGCGCTCTTGCGTTTTGCCTGTAGACGGGCAGCTACTAATGTAAGCGTCCAGCCATGCCTACCTAGCATACAACCTGAAGTTAAAAGAGGCCACAAAGGACCTCAAAACCAGGCGAGCGGCCGGTGAACAAGGCCTCCCGTTGGTGCAATTTCGCTTTGTCAGCCGGTTGCCTTTTCCGCCCTAGAAGTGCCAATGGTGGTAGCGCACGACCCTGTGCTGAACATTACGAGTACCTTCAGCTAGTACTAAGCAATGTACGCAGTCTAAGGAATAAGGTTTACGAGTTGCTACTGCTTGTAGATAGTCTTATCACGAGATACTCGCATTCCCTGATACGTGGCTGTCTCAGGACATCACGGACAGTGAAGTACATCTGTCGGGCTACGCACTATTTAGATCTGATCGATTCGTTGGCCGACAACGCGGGGGCGTTGCGCTTTACTTTAGCTTTGGTCGTTATGCGTACCCACATGTTCCAGTCGGCAGATAAAACGGTCAAAGCTTCTTCGGTAGTGAGCAGCACTTCCTCAATTCAACTAGCAGATGTAACTGGGTATAGAAGCCCTGGCATTGCGTTAAAGATGGTGCTTGAATGTAAAGGCTCCCAATCCGCCAACGGGTATTTGATACTGGGGGACTACATGCTAACGGAAAGTTGCTAAGCAGGTCCTTCTTGCAACCCGGCGATAGGTACTTTCGGTGACGATCTTCTTGAGCCTAGGCTACAAGTACCGTTGCCTCAGTTCGCGAACCTCTCCATTAGGTATAGGGATGTCCAAGGTCCGTCGATTTTGGATTTAGTTATTGCTACGTAGCTAGACATCGTACGTGACATCAGTTCCAGCTCCCCTTAGGTGCCATTGAGCATGTCCGTTTGTCATTTAGGTGTACTCGGACCAGACGTCCTTAAAGCGTCGCTGAGCCGTGTCCAAACGAATGGCGTGCTAACTATCAGGCAATAAGCTTCAAGGCGTTTGGGGTGCGTTGCAAAATCTCAGTGGCCGCTACGGGCCTGGTGGCATGGGACAAATTTAAGCCATGGCACACGGAATTTCTACTCGCTACATAATGTTTGCGAGGAGAAACGAGCAGGGCCGCTGAGGATAGATACCATTGGTAAGTACATGCTCCATAAGCATTCTAAGTGCTGGAGGGCCCGCCACGCCGCTCCATCAACTAGCACCTATGCTAGGTACCGTGAAGCCGGAAGTAGCTGTAAAAACACTGAAAAAACGCACCGCTGTTGTACGAAAAGGAACTGGATTATAATGCCTCGGAAAATCCGAAATGCTTCGCTTATGTTAAGAGAAGCTGTGGTTCAAATTGGGTAATTGCGAATGTTGATGAGGGCCGATGGAACTTCTGCATTTGCGAACTCCGACAATGCTCGTGTACTTCATGAGCAGTATGCAGAGGCTTTTGTATGTGAGGCCGCGTTGACTAGCGTGAAACTTATCTCCAGAATACCTGAGAGTTCTTGTGTAGCTGAATTTACTGTGGTAAAAACGCAACTCCTTAGGCTACTGCAAGAACTGAACCCTTCCAATGCAACCGGACCTGATTCAATTCACCCGAAGCTTCTGCATGAGTTGGCGGTAAACTAAGTGGACCGCTGACGATGGTGTTTTAGAAGTCACTTAACAGCTGTACATTATCTGCTGAATGGGAGGAGGCTGTCTTCTGTCTTATCTACAAAAATGCCGACAGGGGTCTCAGCTAATTATAGGCCAGCCATTCTGACAACTATCGTAGTCGAGTTGCCTGAAAAGCTGGTGAGAGATTCGTTGGAAGGTCACCTGAATGGATCTAGGCTACTCAGAAGTGCGCAACAAGGATTCCGGATGAGGTTTTCGTGTCTGACGAATATGTTGGTTGCTCGTGAAGCTTGGGCCGAAGCAGTGGGCCATGGCCACGTAATAGACAACTTTTCATTGACCTCTCGGAAGCTTTTGATGAGGTACATCACTTGAAGCTATTACAAAACCTGAGCACCTACGGTTACTTGGCCTGGCCCTCCGCTTTTTATCCTCATCCTTGCACGGGAGAGCAGCGCGTACGTGTGGAGCGCAGCTTACAATTTATTTAAGCAGTCCTCATTCTTGTTCCTCTGGGCTCGGTTCTTGCAACTGCGCTGTTCCCCATCTGGGTAAGGTATCTCCTAATAGATTTTATGATACCAAATCTATTGGTTGCTTATGAACTTAAGCTATAGAATTTCGTGGGTGACCCTCGTGTTTTGAGGCCATTCAACATGTCCCTGTCAGAATCTGGGACCAGCGTACGTTGGTGCCGCTGCAAAAGTATGTATCCACATGTGCCTGAATTTCTTAATCTAGTAGCTACAATTAACCGGTGATGACCTGTCCACAAACGATTTTATCTCGTCTGTCTCACCGTTAATCCCCAGCTTCCGCGGTTTGGCTACTCTCCTCGCATCGCTGCGCGTATTCGGGGCTCTCTAAGTGTCACTCCTTCTATTTCCAACGGTTTGCTTTTAGGCTGTTTGCATCACATGTTTTTGCTGGGTTATTAACTTATTCAGTTACACTGTAGTTATCCATTAGCAACTAGAATGCTTAACCCAACTGACACTTTTGACCACTGAAACCCAGTCCGTTAACGCCATTTCTCGATAGTCTTAACTTTGACACTTAGTCATCCGTACATATCCTTTTAATTCTAGCCGACTTTCATTATGTTCAGCTCCCTATCCTCAAATACCTATGTACATAATAGTAACTATGTAGCCTTAGATTATCCCCATCCCTTGCAGTATGATTAAATATCGCCACTTCATCATCGCCTCAAGTAAATATTTTAAAGTAGGATTTCCACAATGCTCGGTAATATGCCTGCTTTTGGTCTTCTGTCGACCTGTTCCTCTCTTTCCATTTTCGCTGTGGTCATGAAGGTCTTCCAGTTGCGGGATCGAAATGAGAACCCGCCTCTATCTGAGATGGGACGAAATAACCAACAAAGGCTTACCTGGACCATGGCCTCACTTCAAATACAAGTCCCTGCACCCAACCCCTCAAGCACCCATGGCCGATGAGGGTAGCTGAACAAGAGTTCTTCACACCATAGCAAATATACATAATCAGAGAAAGTGCTACCCCATACACTGGATGTTCCACTTCACTTCACAAACATACGTCCTCCTCGACTGACCTCAACTTCCACCTTGAACCCAGACTGTGCCATTTGTATAGCCAACAGAGGATTCATTCGGCTGTGAATATCCGTATGAACAAGTGCCTCATAAGAAGCTTTGCGAGCTGTACAGGATCGTTTATAGCAATTGGCCACAGTGTTCCAGGACGTGGTGAGTTTACGCCTGGCAAGTGTTCTTCCTATAAAAGCCACAAAAGTCCGTTTATCAACACTGTGACGTGGCGAACGTGACTCGCCACTGAATAAAGGCACTACCCACTGTTACACACTGGAATACCGAGCAGTCATTGTTCAACGTTTTATTGGCAAGTACAACAGAGATACTCCTCGCATTCATCTACCTTCCCCACCCCACCTACATTGCGTTTTGTTTCCTTTAGGCCCACTTGAAACCATATAATTGGCACTCCACTGACGACTTTGCTCCTCATGAGCACTTCGACTGTTTCAGCAAATTGTACAACTTTTGGCCACAGCCAATTACATGCCTTGTAACCTATCTTTTGTGCCGCGTAATTGCTTGTAAATTTTGATCATACCTGAGGTATATGTCTCGAGGAATTCGAGAATGAAATATTTATTTATTTAGTATTTAGGCTAGTTGTGCCGTCCTTCGTATAGAAACAACTTTTGCACCGAGCTTGATGCACCGTGAGGTCGTACTCCACCTTGTCACCAACTCCTGGACCTAAGCGTCGTCCATTCCTTATCTTTGCATCATGGTCACACCTGGAGAAAAGCCGCAAGTAGGGGTATCAGCATGCTGCGTTTTATAAACCGTTCCTACTGTCGGCGTGTTTTACTGGTCAGTATCCATGTCATTCTTGTTAACTTTCCTTCCATAGGCTGCAATCCGACCGACAAACAGGTCGCCGCTTGTACTCAAACTCGGTTTGCCGCCCGCTTGCCTGTGAGGGAAGTCCGCACTGTTAACTGATTCACATCGTCTTTCAGCCACTAGTCACGCTTGGTAAGTGCGTTGCGCTTCTCTGTTACTTTCCAGTTGATAGCCTACGTTTGCTTCACATACATGTGCACCTCCATTCACCGCCTAACACACCGGCTTGTCGCATGTCACAGGTGTAGGGTTATCAACGTATCCAATACTTTTCCCGTGATCGATGTGACTCGCCGACGAATATAATCACAGCTGAACATTTCACACTGACGCCGTCCTCAGACTTCTCCATCCAACCTGTGCAACTGATTTCACTATGAAGAAAGCTTTGATGGAGCACGGATCCTCCAAACTTCCTAATAGTCATTGATTGCACCAATACCTTGTTTCGGTTCCTATGCTCATGGATCACTACATGGCGAACGTACCCAAACTTGTATCTTGCTGCACCAGTTATGACTGATTTTGCGCGCCACAGCGCCATCCCGTTCCTTGGTCTGACCGTTGCCTGACAATATGCCCACGTGTATGGCCTACATCCTTTCGTTTATTCCTTTCATTAAAACGAAACTTTTAAACATTCCAAAGAAGCTGAGCTTTTATGCATATTTGACCACGCCTTTGCATGTTGTCTCGTTTTACTGAGAGTATACCATTTATTTATTTATTCGGTAACCCCAGTCCCCTATGCCACATGCGCAGACCCTGAGGAGCCTGAATAAACTTTTGGTAAGCATGGATATATATATGTATATATTGTCGTTTTCGAAGGCCGCACACCATCACCATGTTAAACTTCGCCATTCGCTTCAACGAATGCGAACAAGGGAACGCAACCGTAGCCTTACTTAGGGCTGGCTTCAAGCGAACGCGAAACTGCTCTCTTAGGGGCCCAACATCTTTTGGTGTTCGCGCACTGGTGGTAGAGTGCGCCCAAAGACACGCTTCCCACAATGAGGCTGACATTAGTATTGGCGTGGGCGTTGCTCACCTCTTACGTTCCGATGTTGCATACCAATTCACCTTTCTAGCTGCCTTTCCTATGGCGCATCTAACAAGTCACCTCGCACCTCTCATGGTCTTCCAACGTAAATTGGCAGGTTATGCAGACCCGTGTCCTACAGCCACCAAATTTCCCCTACTTTGATTAGGTTAAACGTGGTAGCATGCTACACGTAAGCATTCAGCATATTCGTTAACGCCTACACATTACGAAATCACCTATACCCCGTGACTCAGTGAACCGCTGTGTTTACATGAAGCTTTGCATTCGTCCCCAGCATGCGCACAGCACAGTGACTGGGATCGAGCGACGGTGCACT
>CALYDF020005919.1:0-13892 GCA_944474145.2 Dicrocoelium dendriticum | reverse complement strand
TCAATTTGTACCTAGCCTAACAGATGCAAGCACGAAGTAAACCCACTTGTTCTCTTAGACACAAGGAACATGAGTAAAGCTGTGTTATATGCCGCTCCTTCTTCGCTGGTCTTTGGCTCTACACGTCACTTACTTGGTAAATTTTTCTCATCAAAAGCCCCCAAAACCTTCGACTTTGGTGACTACGCAGCTCGCTTATTTCATCACATATGACAGCTTCGGCCTGCGCAACCCAATATGGACGAACGCCTTACTACTTGCACCAAGATGTTCGTTCGCAACGATAGCCTACTTCGGCCACCCTAATCTCCCTATTACGGCGCGTGCCGGGTAGTACGCATAACCAACAAAACATTTACTATTGACTACAATGATAAAGCCGAAACGATCAATAGCGGCTGAGTCAAGTCAGCGTTTCTTGACTACTCTAACTCTAAGGTGCAACAAACACCTTCTCAAAATGTGTCGTCATGGCCAGCTCCACAGCTTGAGACCAGGGACTGGGCTCCAGCGAAACCTAAAACATCAGCCGAACTGATCTATATTCGATCAGTTATCAATCGACGTGGAAGAAAAGTCGATCCCTATTCATTTTACAGATTTTGTCAGCGTTTGTTATTTTCCCTAGAGCATGTTATTCACTTTTTCACGCCTCATTTTCAAGTTCCTACAATCCGTTCTAAAATCCACGAAAAATGAATGAAACACTTTTCGTTGTTGCGTCTTTGAGTGCCGGCCGTGTGTCTGGAGTGCGGCACACAATTTCGATTGAGGTTACAGTTTGTTTTGAAGCAAACACAGGGTATGCTAATTCGATTACTAGGACCTTAACCGAAGTAGTTTCAGAGCTGCTTTCTACAATACTCCACTCCACGATCGATCTGTTTCCTTCGGATTTGGACTAGTCAGGTAGAGAGAGTTTGAGCTGAGATGGGAGTTGTACACAGTGGTTGACGGCTTTCGTCTTAGTCACTAGGCCAGAGCTCCACAGTAGCGCTTGATACAACGGTTTAAACTTTAGTATTTTCGGTTTTTGTGTACCCGCCGTGTGTCTGGATTGCGACACGCAATCTCGATTGAGGCTACAGTTTGTTTTGAAGCAAACCTATGCCATTTCGATCACTGGGACTGAATCCGAAGTGGAGAGTTTCGGAGCTGCTTTCTTCCAACACTGCACACAAGAACTGACCGGTTTCGTTCTGATTTGGACTAGTCAGGTAGAGATAGCTTGAGTTGAGGGGGGAATCCCGACACAGTGGTCGACGGTTTTTCCTTGTTACGACCGAAAGGGAACAAAACTTATTGAGAAGCACAAAACAGCTTCGCACATTTCTACCATTACATCTTTTGGTGTATAAATATGCATTTACGCTGCGATTTTCCGCTTCGCTTTCCATGTACACATTCTCGGTTGGTTTTCTCCTTTGTTGCCTGGTGGTTAAACGTTTCGGTGAATCTTCGTACTTCAACTCGGAACCCCAAGAACTCTTTGCTCAGCTAGTTATTCGGACCTTAATAAATAAATAAAGACTTATTCTCGACAACGCGAGGCACTCCTGCAAAAGCATCCTGATGGTTAATCATCCTGATTTATCAGTAAATGTACAGAGGCTTTAAAAGTTTACCGGGAACACTGAATCAATGTTAAAAAGAGGGTTTGCATACATCGGTGTTGTTTGGGTGTGCAGATGTGTTGCTGTAGTTGTGGATGTGTTCAATCGGATCCCCAGTGTGAGAGGGGATTGAAGGAAACTTTCAATTTGGATGACTGACATCCGTGTGTAGGAAAAATCATTTGGGCACACGAGAATTAGTGACTTTTCAAGTACCGAGTCCTACCCGCCACGTCATAAATTTGTTAAACATATTTTGTGCTTTCCGTAACAGACCAGCTTGTTGGTCCACGGTTTTACAGGCTATCGATGACTGCGCCAAACACCTGAGATCGTCTTGCATCACCACCCCACGACCTCACTCTTGTGAGAGGGCTTTCAGAAGGTTGTCTCTATGCTTATCTGTGTATATGGCCTCGTGGCGGCCACGCACGGTTTGCACTTGTCCATGTTAAAAGGAATTAGGTTTGCATTTAACAATAAAAATGCGCGGTCTAAGTTTAATTCAATGAACAATGAATTTACACGGGTTACGAAAATTTGCTTTACACGTTGCGTTGGGTAGTTAGTGAGGATATCAAAATAACAATGTTGATACTAATGATAAGAAAACAGTTATTACTTTAAATATGAAAATAATGACCTATCGTTTGCGCCTCCCTAGTCCTACAATCCTCTTAGATTCACAGCACCCGCAGTTAACGACAAATAATTCCATGATAAACTTCAGGTGTGGGATGGAGATGTAGTGCCAAGTAATAAAGTGTAAGTGAATGTGTGCTTCATCCAACCGTCTTTTATATACTGTTAGTGCCCGTGCAGAGAAGACCGATTCTGGGAGGGCATTCCACGGGTAACAGCCAAGAATGGAAAAGAAATTTCTGTGACACTCCAGGCGGCTATACTGTAAGGCGAGTTTCAATGAGTGGCCTCTCAGGGTTGTATTGGTGCTGAGTCGCAGTAAAGAGAAGCACAAATGATGTGGGCCTCACAGAATCAAGTATGTAATAACCAAGTCGTCTCGGAGTCTGTGATAGCTTCCACTGAATACCCCCAATCGTTGCAGCCTCACCCTTTATGAAAGATTGAGCATTTCAATTACTTTCTTAGACACCCGGCGTTTTAGCTTCTCCAGTGCATCAAGGTCGTGCTTCAGCCATGGATGCCAGGATTCAATTTCGTATTCGACATGGGGGCGAACATACGCACTGAGCATTTGTCGAAATATGGAGCTGTTTACATGTCCAAACGCCCGTCGCAACAGCCCGACGTGTTAGGTCCCAGTCTTCGAGGCCTTTTCGGATTGCCTGGTGCAACCCAAGTCATCTTGAACCAGGACATTTGAGTCACGTTCGAAAGTTGATCGTTGTAGCAAACAATGGACAATGGTTTATTACGGTTAAAAAAGCATCGCTCAACAAGTCCCGTGGGATGGAAAGTATTGCGAAAATCAATTGCATAATAAAGTGAAAAGCTTTGTGGTGGACTCACCATAGACTTATGTAGAATAGCGGAGATGTTCGCGTATTAAACATATAAATCCATAAATCCATTGGTTAGGTGTTTGGCAAGAAACCGTTTGATTGCGTTTTGTAGCCCCTGGCTAACAAGTCATAAAATGAAATGTAAGTGAGACAATGCATCGTCAACACGTTTTTTTAAATATCTCCAGATTGGGAGCAGAGACGACATAATTAGGGAGAGCGTTCCAAGGCTCACACACGCGGAGAGAAAAGAAATTTCTACGGCATTCAAGCCGGCTATACTGAATTGTCATTTTAAGAGGGTGACCACTTAGTTTAGTGTTGTGGTTCAATTCCAGCAGCGGACGTCAAATGTGGTTTGGGTTTTACAGAATCTGGTAAAACATTATGAGATCCCCCGCAAAAGCCGATATCGACTGCTGTACATTCTTAGAGATTTCAGTCTAAGCTGATAGGGCAGATGAAAGAGGCCGCTGACGTTCTTGGTTGCCGGTCGTTGAGGAGTCTCGAGAGCAACAAGATCCTGTTTCTGCCACGGCTGCCACACCTGAATAGCATATTCCACGTGAGGTTGCACGTAGGCGTTAAGCATTTGGAGAAATATTGACGGTTCAAACCGACCGAAGGCTCTGCGAAGAAGGCCGAAGTATTGATTTCCTCGCCTCCTCGCCTTTTCTGCTTGTTTTGAACACCCGAGATCTTCCTGTACCAATACACCAAGGTCACGCTTCTGAAAAACCTTCGTCAAGGTGTGGTCTCCAATCTTGTAGGCGCTCACCAGCTGGTGACGCAGATGCATCACTTTGCACTTTGCTATGTTCAATTGAAGCTTGTTACTCTTTGACCATTCGTAAATGCAATCTAGGTCATGTTGGAGCAGATCCTGATCTGGCTTGTTACCAATCGCCCGCCATATCTTGACGTCATCGGCGAAAAAGCAGGAAATTTGAGGAGATGACTCTTGCCAGGTCGTTGATAAACACCAGGAATAAACGCGGTCCCAGCACTGAGCCTTGTGGGACACCACATTCCACCTCAATTGGGTTAGAAAGTGATCCCCTAACACGTACTTGAAGCTTTCGTTGGTAAAGGAAGTTGCCAATCCAACCAAGTACAGGATCTCCGATTCCGTAACTCTGTAGTCTATGAAGTAGGATGCGGTGATCAAGGCGGTCGAAAGCTTTGGAGAAGTCCAGATAGATGACGTCGACTCCGACCCCATCATCGGCCACTTCCGTCCTACTACCTCGTGCAATAAGTAGGTTGGTGGTGCATGACCGGTGTTGACGGAAGCCATGCTGTTCCGGTACCAAGATGTTGCATTTTTCCAGGTAGTCCATTAAAGCCTCAGCGACGACTGCTTCCATCACCTTCGCGAGCACAAGGAGGAGAGTCACTGGACGATAGTTTGCATGATCAAAACGGCTACCGCCTTTAAAAATAGGGTTATAATGCCACACGTCCACATAGTGGGCACTTGTTGTTCATCAAAGCACCTTTGGAAGAACTGTGACAGTGGTTCAGCTAGCTTGTTGGCCACAGCCTTCAGTGCCTTCGGGCGGATGTTCTCTGCTCCCGCAGAACTATGTTCGCGCAGTGAGAGTAACTTCCTTAGCACAATTGGTGGGTTGAAAATAACATTTGTAAACAAAGGTGTCGGTAATGTGCTAGATATTATGGGACAGGTAGAGGTTGCGAGTTCAAAAATTGGGGCGTATTGCAGCCGCAGGGTATTAGCTGCTTCTTCGGCACTTTGTACTCTACCGCCTGTCGAGAATAGTGGGGGTATTACATGCTTCAATTTACGAAGCTTATTGACATGCTTATACTGCATTTTGTTGTTTGCCATGAACTTTTTGGCTAGGCACTGTTGATAAGTTATTTTGTCCTCACGGACAAGTGCGGTGCATTGGTTGCGATGGGCCAGGAAATTTCCCCATGTCTCTGAGTCGGGGTTACTCATGTAGGCATGCCATACTGCATCCCTTATCGTCAGGCATTTTCGAGTCCTACTCCTTATAATTGAAGGCATTTTCGCGGGACGAAGGGGTTTGGTCTCTGATGCTTTGTTGACGATGTCGCTGAGTTTATTAACGAACTCTGCCCAAACGTTGTCAAGCGGACTTTTGTTAGAGGATTCCCAAGCAGCTGCGTCGGCGAGTTCTTTCAATACGTGGTAGCGTGTGATGGTATGAGTTAGTTCCGCGTGTTCAGATGGATACTCTGCATAACACACGTAGCCAAAAGTTATTACTGCGTGGTCACTGAGAACTAATGGACTATCCATCGATAAGTTGTCAATCATGAGCTCTTCATTTGTGAGCAAAAGGTCCAATATGGACGGTTTGTTTGCTGTCCTAAATCTAGTGGGCGTGGTGACATGCTTGTACAAAGGAATATTAACGATCAGCTCCTGCATGTTTGTTTTGAACTGCTCACTGGGCGATGCCGAAACCTCCAGATTGTGTGGATTGAAGTCCCCGTAGATGAGAATGTGGCTGTACCTAGTGCGTGTTACTCTGTTTAGGCCACGGATCAAGCAGGAATCCATTTCCAGAGTGGATGTTGGGGGGCAGTAAACGATAGCGATGAGACATGTATCGTTGTGTCTCAGTCGGAGACGGCACCAGAGTGAGTCGGTAACATGTGTTTCCAGATCATCAACTATTGTACACTGTAGATCGCTGCGGTAGTAGAGTAGGACCCCACCTCCTCTGCTGGGGCGGTCGTTCCGGATGAGTGACATCCCGACTATCTCAACCTCAGCATCAGTCACCTCTTGATGCAACCAAGTTTCGGTAATAGAAATTAGGTCCCAAGCATCCGCAACCTGACGCAGTCGAAGTTCGTTAATTTTACTGAGGAGCCCTTGGGCGTTGGTGTACATACAATAAAGTTTCTCAGATTTAATCAATGTTTCCGAAGTTGTACAACTCATACGTGAAGTTTCGCCGACCAATGAGTGGCCGGCGACTGGATGGATGGATGAAGCAAATGAGTTTACGCCGACCATTAAAGGGTCGGCGACTAATCCTTTTTTGGATGGGTTGCATACTGTCGAGAAGTATTTGATATATAAGCAGGTGTGAGATGCTCCGAATCCCGGTGTTTGCTCGTGCTCTGCTGTGCCCCTCCGGATAGTATGGCTACTCTTGAAACCGTCCCTAGTCGCGCCCTGCAGCTGGCGTTTTCACTAAGAGTTGTGCCTCTACTGAATTGTCATTAAAAGGTGTTGGTGTTCTTGCTGCTTTCAGACGAATCACGGTTGGCAATCTGCAACGGTATTTAATCCAGTTCGCTAGTAGGGTTTGTGCCATTAGTTCTGACTGTAACACAAGTTTTAAGAGCCTGGGGCCCCACCCCTTATAGCTTGGTGATATGGGGATCCTTGTCAACGAGGTGACCACCACATTTTCGAGAGAAAGTACCTCGCGGATGTAGTGCCATTGCTCGCGGTCGTGCATCTGGGCATCGTCGGAAGAGGAGTCAGTAAGCTCAGGAACACCGTGAGCAATCACAGTTTTCTTATCTTGACTTATGCTGTACCTATCTTTGTTAGCGGGATCCCCTGAACGTTCTTTCCACGGGATTTCGGGTAGTATGCGCACTCCACTTGTGTCGTTGCGGAGACGATTCGCGGACGGCAGAACGGCCTCAGTCTCGTTCGCCGAGTTTAGTGTTACCCGAAGTAACCGGGGTTCGCCGTAGTGCAACGCGTTTGGGTGGCGCGAGATTCTTTTGAATGTCGTGAGATTTCATGGACTCCGATCGACGTACAGATGGAACCCCACTGATTTCGATCGTCCGTCAACTTACCCTTAATTGTACTGGATTTGGATTCGGGGACATTAGTGCATACAATGTTTAGGGCACCATGGTTGCGCCTGGTGGCTACTGGTTTTGGATTTCGAGGCTTAGTTTCTGGTGTTTTTGTTGAACTTGTGAACGGCATTGGTGTGTGCCATCCGTGCTGCGTCAGTTTTGTTTTCTCTAGTTCGGGCACAATTGTTACCGGTGCTCTTTCCGGTGTTTGCTTGGCGGCAACCGATGCGTACGTTGCCGGGTTGTTCACCGTTGCTGGTTGACTGTAGCTTACAGTCTCGAGTGTAGTGAACAGACTACTAGGTGCAGCACACAGTACAGAAATTGAGGCAGGCGCGCTGCAGGCACTATTTTTACTTATAGGAGGGAGTGAGAACGGAGTTGATACTGCTGGAGGCTGAGTCGTTGGGGTTCGGTTGGGACGCTTGGCTCGCTTCTTCGGCATGGCTAGGGAGTTCGGAGTGTTATTTACACTCACAAGTGCAGGTCCGTTTCCTCCCATGAGTGTAACTTTGGCGCTCACCCGCTGCTCGACCGCTTCGGTTGGTCTTTCACACCTCTTCAGTAGCACAGATAGACAGCTAACAAATGGAATAGACTTGCATACTTGGCAGAACCAAGGCGACTCTGCGGTGTTTGCTTCCGTCGACTTCTTCGCAAGGCAGGTAGTGTGCTAGGTTTTCAAGCACATGGTACACACCAGACCATTTTTCACCACTTTAGCACATGATTCGCATTTGCTTTTCATACGAGACATCTTCTCAGTAGGGGGTAGGAAGTGGATGGAGATACTGACGCACCGCAGCATGGCGATCGGCGCTGGTTTGAGGTCAGCAGGTCCAGGCGACGTGCGTGCTATCGATCCAGACAGGTAGACAGCGAGGCGAGACGAAGCGACTGAGGCAAAGCAAGGTGACTTGGAAAATACTGCCTAGTGACGACAGTGGCAGTTCCGAGGACGGATCAAATTGACGACTATCGCTTTGTAGAGCGACTTGAAGGAATGGTAGTAAGCTGATCGGGTGACTCTTAAAAAGATCTTTAAAATAAGACCACAAGAGTTCTTATGCGGCGAGAGGAAAAATAAAACATCCGATAAGCTTCAAATACGGTTGACTTCGAAGTTCCAAGAGCACAGTTTGTTGGTGATCCGTGAATGATAGATCCAATAGATGAACAGTGGTAGGAGGAGCTTGCGGGGCCAAATCGAATGATGGCGCGTAGGTCTCAGTGCGAATAAATCCAAAGATTTGGAGGCGAATAACGCAGGAGGACAGTCTTTTTTGCGACCGCACAGTTCTACAAACCCTATCCTGGACAATCCCTTCCACACATGTTCGAACAAGTAGGTCAGTGCATTGCAGAGAACTTCACCTCCATCCTTAAATAGCGCCAGTGGGATAGAATCCGGGCCACAAAAACGAAAACGTTGAGGATTGTGATCGCGTTTCGGACGTCAGCCTCAGATAAAGCCTCTTAACTAAACCGTCCATGGGTCGCCTCAGCAGGAAGAGGTCCGGGAGCAAGGGGCCAACCGAACTGATCTTGAAAGTTTGAAGACCCCAACAGGGAAAACAAATAAGTTCATATGGAACTCTTATGATTTCGCGCAAAAGGCGGCAGGTCTGGTCATCAAGTCTGATAAAATAAAGGTCACCTTCGATGTTAACTCACTATTCGTAAATGTGCCCAAGGGTGACGAACTGGGGGTAGCGCAGTGCTGTCTTACCGAGGCAGGAGGCATGCAGAATGAACGAAAATTCACAGTGGATCGAATAACGGAAGGAATGAAAGTATACCTTAATATGTCATATTTCACGTTCCATTCGAAGCTTTACGGTCAGGAAAGGGATCTTGCCTTGGGGTTGCCAATATCCCTTGTATTGGCAAACATGTATAAGGAAGAGTTTGATGACAGGGCGCTGACAAACTCCAGCAGTCCGCCAAAGGTTTGGTGGCGTTACGTAGACGATACTTTGGTCAATATTACACACTATAACGGAGGAGGTTACAAACTTTTTAAACCAGTTTATGATAACATAAATTTCGCCAAGGTATTAGGTTCTTGCAGTGGTACGCTATTATTCTTTGAAAGCCGTAATACAAGGTCTTAAACAACCGATCCTAGTTTTAATAGATTACGGAATTGCTTATGACTTCACCATGTCAAAACTAAGACACTGTCAAATAGGGCCTCTAGTATCTGTTACACCGCACTGCTGCTATCAAAGTGAAATGCCCCTAGAATACGCATACAAGATGGAGCATTTTTGGTTACTTGGATCAATGTTTTGGGGTGTTCACGCTACCAGCCTCGTACCGAGCGGAAGGTAAACTGCTGCAATCGATTTCAGTGGAACGCCTGGCTCGCGCAGCCTAGTTGCAGGCCTCCATCGGAACTTACAGTTAGGACTGCAAAACGTGATGTGAGGTATATGGAAAGTAGCAGCAGCACTCAAGATGTTATCATTTTCTCGCCGGAATCATCAGAGAAGAATTCCATAGGTTAGGAGTAAGGCTATAACGCAGCTGTCGGTAATATGAATAGTGGGCCCCTATTGACTGTACTCCTTTCGCGTAGATTCCTTTTCACCGACAATACATCTACATTATACTCTGCAGTAAAGATTAGAAAGTGTTCTTATTTGTCATATAACCGTGCGTGTCCATATTGTCGTAGCGTAGTTGTCGGCAACATGAATGCCCGAGCGGATCACACATGAGATCTTGTGTGATGACCGGCACGCCGTCTGGCAGTCGATGTTTGCACTGAAAATGGCGATCGGGCTCTTCAACCATGTGCTGCCAACCACAATTTATGCATCAGTAACACGTGCGTTCCCATCACGCCACTTGGCACCAACAGAACAACGCTTTAGATTGGACACGCAGTGTCCGTCTCTGATCATCAAAACAATCGCTACACTGCAGCAGTGTGCACTCTAGCCTGGACTTTGGTGGGACGAGTGTAATGCTGTTCGTACCTATTTGATACAGTTGACACACCTCGGCGCTCCGTTGTTAGTTTATCCCGGTCATCATCATCATCATTATACATGTCAGCTAGAGATGGTAAAACACCTCCGCTATTGTACCGCAATACATAAAGGAAATACATACATACATACAATACATAAAGGAAAAATAAATACGGCAGTTGAATGCCAGCTGAGCTACCAGCAACGGATACGCATCGCTCCGGTAAGCTACTAGCCGGCTACTAGGCAAAAACAAAAAGTTAATTCCGTTTTACCCTACGAAATAAGATCGTAGATGGAGGGGGAGGCTAAAGGGATGGGGAGGGACAAAGAAACTCACAGCAGGAACGCCACTGAGGTCGGCTCCTTGCCATATCAGCAAGTGTATCCAGCCAAACGTGTTCACCGTCTTTTGGACCCCAACCAGGGAGCCGTGAAGCTCCAACTGAGGCCAGCTCCGAAGTGAGGGCCTACATTCCTCTGGACCAAGTCATCGCTTGGCCACCTCTCCTCTTCTTCCACCCACATCCCCGGTGAGCAAACAACGCACGTCGAGGGAGTCGGTGGGCTGGCATGCGCAACACGTGGCCCATCCATCGGAGCCTGGTGAGTGAAATGACGGTGCTGAGCGGTTCATTCCGTTTTCCTAGGCCGTAAACAAGGCGTCGAACACGCTCGTTACTCACGCGGTGTTCCCACCAGATGTGAGCCAAACTGCGAAGGCACCGATGGTCGAACGTAAGTAGCCTCTTCATGTCCGCCGATCTTAGGGCCAGGTTTCGCAACCGTACAGTAAGGTCGAACGTACCGCTGCATTGTACACTCTACCCTTCAGGGCGAGAGTAATGTCGCGCCGTCGCCATAGGCGGCGAAGGTTAGCAAAAGCACTTCGAGCTTTCGCTATGCGGTTCGTGATCTCGTCTTCGATCCCAAGGGCGCTGATACAACTTCCCAGCTAATTGAATTTCTGAACGACTTCTAGCTGATCCCCACCAAGGGTCAGCACAGGGGGCGAACCCTGCCAATCCTGGAGGAACGCTTTGCACTTCGGTGGTGCAAAGCAAAGCCCGAAGCGACTGACAGCCAGTGCTAATCTGTCCAGCGCGGCTTGACACGTCTGGGAGCTGTCACAGATGAGGGCAATGTCGTCTGCATACTCTAAGTCAAGAAGTCGTTCTCCTGGGAGTAGCTCCACACCAAGTCATGTCCTGTAAATGCAATCTCCATGACTTCGTCAATAGCGAAGTGGAAGAGGAAAGGTGACAGCGGGCATCCTTGTCTCACACCGCTGGAGATATTGAAGGGTGGCGACAGCCTGCTGTAAGCCCTTACTCTGCCCGTGCTACGCGCATATAATGCTTGGATAATATTTACATATTTCTCGGGCACACCTTTCCTGAGTAGACAATTCCAAAGGGCACATCGATCAACCGAATCGAAGGCGCCTTTGATGTCGAGGAACACGACTACGGTGGGCCGCCAATATGTGTGACGGTGCTCCAACAACTGACGCAAGGTGAAGATGTGGTCGATGCAGCCACGACCCCGACGAAACCCGGCTTGCTCCTCACGAATCTGGCTTTCACGAGCGCCAGTCAGTCTGTGGAGAATTATGGACGCGAGTAATTTGGAGGCGATGGAGATCAGACTGATTCCTCTATGGTTGCCGCATTCCGAGCGCGAGCCGCCTTTGAAGATGGGAACAATAACGGAGCGGCTCCAGTCGGTTGGGACAGTTTCCTGCTCCCACAGTTTCACTAGTAATTCATGCAAAGCATCAACAAGAGCAGAGCTTCCAAATTTGAAGAGGGCTGGAGGAAGATCATCTGGTCCCGCGGCTTTGTTCAACTTCAACAGTCCGATCTCACGTTCGACTTCTGAGCGAGAGGGTGGATCCAAAGGGACAGCCCACGGAGCGGGGCGGTCAGTGACCGGCGAATCGAACAATTCTTGCCGATTAAATTGCTTTTCAAAATGCTCAGCCCAACGCTCCAGACGTTTTGACAAATTGTGGATAGGCTGTCCACTCTCGTCACGTATAGTTTCACTAACACCAGGTCTCCTGCTGCCCGTTTCCCGTATCAGACGGAATAACTTACGATGGTTGCCAAGGGCAGCGGCCACTTCCATCTCTGATGCACGATGAGACCACCAAGATTCGCGGTCTCTCTTCAGGCTAGCACGGAGTTTTGCCCGGAGCTCTTTGCGAGTTTCATTGTGCTCACTTCTAGCCGGGATTTGCCGGCGAGCATCTATAAGTTCCAAAGACTGCGAAGAGACCCAATGTCCATGTTGTCTATTAGACATACCACATAAGGATTTGCCTGCTGCTAGTAAGGTCTGGCGAACATGTGACCAGTGACCATCAATTGTCTCCAGTGAGCGCTTGCTCAACTCGCATGTTAGCGTACTTCGATACGCATTCAGAACAGCTGGTTTTGTCAGTTGGCTGGTGTCAATACGCTCAAGGCGTCGTCGTGGGCGTCCGCCAAAACGCATCCGCATGTCAGCACATACAAGTGCATGATCGGTGTCCACACGTGTGCTCCAAATCGAGCGACAATTCTGGATGCAGCCTCTCCAGCGGTAACTTATCGCAATGTGATCGATCTGCGTGCAAGGCTGGTTCGAGGTTGGTGGGCGCCAAGTCACCCTCCGGCGTGTGCTGTGTCGGATGTTAGTGCTCGCAAAAAATAAGCGGACATCTTCACACAAATGAAGTAACCGCTCACCGTTATCATTACGTGAGCCTACACCGTGCTGACCGCCCAGATGCAGTTCATCAGTGGACAACTTTCCAACTTGTGCGTTCAGATCCCCCGCCAGCACAACTGTGTCCGTGCTTCTTCTGTGACGAAGGAGCTGGGTCAGTTGGCCGTAAAAGCCGTTCTTTACCATATCATCGCTACAGTTTGTGGGCGCGTAGGCAGCGATGATGAATAGACAGCTATTAGTCCCGCGCGAGTTCGAAGCTTTGAACGAGCCAGCCAATCGGACCGGACACATCGGGCTGCTGATTGGAATCCAATCAACCAGAGCAGATTCAGCCCGGGGACTCAGGGCAATGCCAACACCAGCTTGGCCGGTGCTCGAAGCTTCATCGTCACCGGATAGGCGCAATGAGAAAATACTGCTTGCGTCACCTGAAGGGGATTGCAGAGTGAGCACAGAGCTCGAGTCTTGCAGGCGGGTCTCTGGTAAGCAGCAGATATCGATAGAGAGGGTCTCCAATGTTCGGGCAAGTGCTGCCTGTTGACCGGTCTGTAATAATGTGCGTACATTGAGGTATGCCAATCTGAAGGAGGATCGAGGGCTCCAAATGGAAGCCGATGAACTGGAATGAACCGCTTGGTTGGACATGGGCTTATCGACAGAAGAGCGACGCTCCGCGTTCACATGTGAGTTGAAATTAGAAGATAAATGCATAGCAAAGGATGTTGGGGGAGGGCCAATAATCCGGGGTTGAAAACTGGGGGGATAAAAGTGAAGTTGGAACGGGACGGTAAGAGTGAAAAAGCGTAAGAGGGGGAATAAGAAGATGGGAAGGCTTGAGCAGTAGCATCCAAACCCCTATCCACCCTGCTCGATGTAGCAGATAGGGCACCGTTTATTATCCTCTGCGGTGGCTAGAGCATCAAGAAATTGTTGTAGGAAAGTTTCATAGTACTGCGTGGGCAGGATACTGTCAGGTTGCCCAGGCCTAGACAGGAGAACGATTAGGGTTCTCAACCAAAGCCTTTGGTTCAAAAACCTGACCGCAAGGCAGCGGGTTTGGCGTTGGGCTACAAGGAGTCCATTTTAAGGAATAAGGTGCCACCCTCATTCCAACCTCCAACCTGGAGGACCAGGAGGCTGAGTTTGTCTGGCCTCTAACCATTGACCAATCTGGTATGAGTGACTCTGAAGGTGCAAAAGCACCACCCAGCGTAGCTCAATGGATCGCTGAGGCACACAAACCATCGCACCACGGTAAGGTCCAGCCTCATTGCGATGGA